>AWOL01S0012188.1:20033-38288 GCA_000715115.1 Nicotiana otophora | reverse complement strand
GGGGGGGGGGGAGGTTAGCTTATCCAAAGAATTGTAATCAATTATCCATCAACTTTTTAACTAACTTGGTAATCCCCCACTAGTCCAAAAATTAACCAATTACCCACATAATTAAGAATTATCTCAAATGATTTAAAATATTACTCATTTTTAATATACCTTATACATCTTGCTATCATGGTCACATGGTACCTTGTATGACACTAGTCCATAAATACGGGGTATTGTAGCTTGGACCGTATTTTATCTCAAAATGTCAAACTTCGATGAAATTCATTTTCTTCGATTCGCTTATCCTTTCACCTTCACGAATTTACTTATCACTTGTTTGAAATAGCATAATACTTATAACTTCAAAATAATCTTATTCTCGAGCTTACGTCGATTAACTTACGACGAAACTTTAACGTACGAAAATGCAGGATGTAACATCTCATTTCTGAGCTTTCATCAATTTACTTATGTCGTACTTTCACGTACTAAAATATGGGATGTAACAAAAAATATCACCCGGTGTAATCACAACTTGGTGTTTGGCCAACCTTTCAAAATGAAAACTCAAAAATCATCCTATCCCCTTCTCGAACTACAACCAGCCTGATTCTCATTACATCCTAGATATGTAGGAAAACTCATCACAAAGCTCGGCCATATCCAAGTCAAATCCATTCAGTCAATCCATCCATCATCCAACACCCACGTCCCAGTGTTACCACAGTCCGACACTGGAGCAATTTTGGAAGCAATGTCGAGATCACACGAACTTTTTCGTCCTCGAACATTTGTCTTCCACTCCATGAGGCTACCATTCATAAGTAGTACTCAATCTTCCAGAACTACAAGCGACCCGATTCTTGTGCAACCCGAGATATATAGGAAACTCAGAAATCGTAGTTCGGTCACAATCTTCAAAACATCCTCATCCCCCCACTCTATCGTGTCAGGGTCAAAATTAAGTATTATGTCAATTTCTTTGCCTGAAGACTCTTACATCATTTCCGGTCAAAGATGTAAGTTGATGAAGTTTTTTTTGTGATATTAACCAAAGGCATATTGGTCTTATGACATTCCGAGAGATCTTATTGACTTACTTCATTATGCATTGTATTCATTTATACATGTACATTTACCCATCACCATATGATGTTATATACGCGTATAGTATATGCATATGGGGTATGTGGAAAGGTTACAACATTATATACGCACTACCACCTGATCAGCTGGCATACATTGATGATTTCGCCCACCGATGACGATATGATATGATGGGATGCCCTCATAGGCTTGATGATGTTATGTGAACTTGTACCTATGGATGATATGATATTTATACGCATATACATGACACTATATATGTTCCATGATCCACTAAGCTATTCATACTTACAGGTTGAGTCCTTTACTCTAGGTTTCTTTCATGTCTTTTATATAGTTCTTTTAGTGCCTTACATACTCGGTACTTTATTCGTACTGGCATTCCTTTTACTGGGTACACTTCCTTTCATGCCAGCAGTCCCGATAGATAGGCCGACGGTCCTCCTAGTAGGCTATCAGCTCAGCGGAAGGTGTTGGAGCACTCCACTTGCTCCAGAGTTGCCTCTTTTGTCAGTATGTTTTAGACATGTATTGATTAGTGTGTCGGGACCCTTTCCCGTTCTTTATGACGTTTATGTATACTTAGAGACTTGTAAATAGATGTCATGTATATGGATGATTGTATGTTTTTGTTAGACTGTGTTTTGAATGTACAAATGATCATTTCGGTCAAATAGGCCCGTACGTCACATGTATAAGTTTGTATAACATGTTGCGTCGTTCTATGTCGAGTATTCCCTTATGCTTTTTTCTGGTTATCTCATGATGGCCTTTCCGGCTCATTTACCCATGATAGTATGATAAGAAAGATATGTCACATTGGTACTCGGTTGAGTTAGGCACCGGGTGCCCATCACGACACATTGGTTTGGGTTGTGATAGGTCTAAACTTACCTCGTGGATCTCCCATATCACCTGCAGATCAGGTTCTCGTATGTTGGCCTCGATCGTGCTCTCGAGAAGCTCGCTGTTGCCTTATGCAATCATCTAGGCTCTACGCATAGGCTTGTATATGATCAATGTCCATGTTCAGACTCAAAGAAGCAATGATGTATTCATTGATCAAATGTGGTCCTAGTCCACCCACGAATTGATGTACTGTGTCACTCATCTCTGATACAATTAAAAGGGCATACTTGGCCAAGGAGTTAAATTGCATGTTGTACTCCTGAACACTCATATTACCTTGTTCCAACCATAAGAATCTATTTTGCTTAGATCGACGGAGCTCAATAGCCAAATACTACTGCAGGAAGGCTTTAAAAAACTCCTTCCATCTAACTGGTAGGGCAAGAGATCCCCTAGACTGCTCCCACGTCTCATACCAAGTCACAGCAATATCCGACAATCTATATGAGGCAAGGCCTGCTTCATTTGGTCTAGAAACTTTTGGGGATCTTCGTTGGGATCTGTTCCGGTAAATACCGGGGGCCCAAATTTATAAAATCTTAGACTCTCATGCTGAACGCTCTATCCGAGGTGGTAGGGGTTTGACGCTGGGCCTGAGTGGCCATAATTGAGTCAACAACTACACTGCATTTCTCAGGTCTAAATCCTTCTCAAGAATAACTGGGGGTGGAATATAGGGTGCATTAACGTCTCAAGGCAGATCCAATGGTGGAGGTGGTGTCCCTAAAACTTGAGTTCCTACCTCATCGTGGGGTCCATGTTGACCCATAGGTGCAGGTGGCACCTGGATTATATCTTCTCATTCTTCTCTATTTAATCCCTGAACAAGTGCTTGACGTTTCGTGGTAGGCATCACTATTAATATAAACAAGATGGAAATTAGAAGCGAAGACTTATGACCTCGGCTATATCGCACGATCTAGATTAGAAAAAAAGGGTATTCATCCTAAATATCCTGTAGCCTCCTGCTTATAAGTATGGTGCACCACAAACCCATAAACAAGACTCTACTAGATACAACTTGCAAACTCTCTAGGACATGACATGCTCTGATACCACGTTTGTTACTCCCTAACCTTGGGAGGTGCGACCGGCACACGATGCCCAGAGGCCCATGCGAACCGACGCGTGCTCTTCCATCTTCTTATTCATAAAACATTTGGGTCGTTGATTCCTTCAAGTAACAACAACCAAAATTTAAAATGAGTATAACTGATTAACAAAGGAAATATTGGCATTTTATACATGATCATCACTGTCATTAACATGGTCATACCCGGTCTTTACATGCAACCAAACACTAACACTAGTCTGCAAACCTCTAAGAGTAACAAAAGAGTTATACATATTACACAACTTGGTCGGGACAGGGTCCCACCATACCCAAAATGTTTATGACATCTGCTTCACTGCCTATTGATATCTGAAAAGCTACTTCAAAGAAGTGGATAACAATAACTAACAGATGAATCGTGCAACTTGATTGACAACTGCACCAAGCATGAACTCCAATCCTTTGTCCATTATTTTGTGGGATACCACCAGATCTGGATGGATGAAGAATACGTAGAGAAAATAACCTTCATCACACTATGGGGGTGTTTTTCTATAAGATGATGTCGTTCGGTTTGAAGAATGGTGGGGCTACATACATGAGGGACATAACCACTCTCTTTCATGATATTATACACAAGGAAATATAGTTATACATGGTTGATGTCATCATTAAATACAAAGAGATCTTGGATCATATATCGGATGTGAGAAAGTTTTTCGACCGCCTATGGAAGTACAACTTGAAGCTAAACTCTGCGAAATGTGCTTTCAAGGTACCTGCTGAGAAGTTACTAGGTTTCATTGTTAGCCGCTGAGGAATTGAGCTAGACCCGTCAAATATCAAATCCATCTATGATCTGCCACTGCCAAGGAACAAGAAGGACGTGATGAGTTTCTTGGGGTGTCTCAATTACATCAGTAGTTTCATAGCTCAATTGACAGTTATATGTGAACCAATCTTCAAGATGGTGAGGAAGAATGCTGCAACAAGTTGGACCGAGGAATATAGAAAGGCCTTCAATAAAATAAAGGAGTATCTGTCAAAACCTCATGTGTTGGTTCCACCATAGCATCAGAGAACTCTACTACTGTATATGTCCGTGTTGGACGGAGCATTTGGATGCGCCTTGGGACAACATGATCAGTCCGGATGGAAAGAGCAAGCATTATACTATTTGAGTAAGACGTTCACACCCTATGAAGCTCCGTATTCTCTATTTGAAAGTACTTTTTGCGCTCTGACTTGGATAGCCCAAAAGCTAAGGCATTATTTCTATGCATACACCACATACCTCATATCGACAATGGACCCCTTAAAGTACATTTTTCAGAAACCTATGCCTACTGGCAAGTTGGCAAAGTGGCAAATACTGCTAAGTGGGTTCGACATCGTCTTTGTGACTCACAAAGTAGTCAAGGCGAATGCATTGGCCGATCACGTGGCAGGGAAACTTGTGGACGGAGAATACGAACCATTAAAGACGCATTTTCCCGGCGAGGAAGTGTCTTTCATAGTAAAAGATATCGCCGAAGTCTATAATGGTTAGATAATGTTCTTCGACGGAGCCGTAAACTTCAAAGGAGTAGACATTGGAACTGTCCTAGTATAAAAAAATGGCCAACATTATCTGGTATCCGCCAAGCTCAGGTTCCAATGCACTAATAATTTGGCTGAATATGAGGCTTGAATTTTGGTTCTTAGGTTGGCGGTCAACATGAACATCCAGGAATTATTAGTAATCGTAGACTCAGACTTTCTAATACATCAGGTACTCGGAGAATGGGTAATCAAAAATACCAAGATACTGTTATACTTACACTGTGTGCAGGAATTAATCCAGGTTCACAAAGATAGAATTCAAGCATGTTCCTTGAATTAAAAACGAGTTCACAGATGCATTGGCCACCCTATCTTCCATGATACAACATCTAGATAAGAATTATATTGACCCCATCCCAATACAGATCCACAAATAGCCTGCTTAGTGTGCTCACTTGGAAGAAGAGTTCGATGGGAATCCATGGTTTCACGATATCAGGGAGTATTTGTGACGAGCGCAAAATACACACTTAAATTTTACTCGCTAATCAAATATAGTATGTATAATATCGTATCCACAAGGATTGGATTTAAACAATATTCTCGTAATGTTTAGCTTGGTTGCTATCCAAGATGATCAACAATTGAGATTTATAAAATTTCTAACTAAAATAACTAAGAAGCTAAAGCTATTGACTAATGACAATCGAAACAAGGAATAAGCAAAGAAGGTTATCAATGAGAGAAGATGGAGTTTTTATAGGATAGGTGCAAGATAATTGTTTGGGATCTAACTCTAGAAAATTCAATTCTAATGTTCAATTGAGTCTCTCGAATTCACTCAATTATTAGTTCAAAGGTTCAGCAAAAACTCCTATCTCGATTAAGTCTTAACCTCACAACATGAACCAATTTAAGCACGTGAAGATATTCAAGAATGCGTAGTGGATTGGTCTTTAACAAAACCTCTTTCGATTATTATCCTAACTAGGTTTAATCAATGATTCAACTAGCCTCTTTCCATTACCTAGAAGAATCTATGAACTCAACCAACAATGTAATGCAAAGATATCACAAGTTATGCCTCTCTCGATTACATGAACAAGTGAATAAAGATGCAACCATTCTATCATCCAAAAATGCTTCAATACATAAAACTAAAGTTATAATCCACAAACAATCATCAATACACCAAATCCATCAAACCCTAAAGAAAACTACTCCATAGATATGGAGCAATTCATCATAAATAAAATTAAAAGATAGGAAAACATAAATTCAATACAAACATGGGTCATGAGTGAGGAAGGAATGATGAAATCCCTGTGCTTTTGCTTCTCTAACTCCTACTTAGCTTCCTTTGGTCTCAAGTATGTCAAAAGTCCTGAAAATAATATGTTTCTATGTATTTATAGCAAGTAGGGTCGGGCCCAGACGAAACCACCTTCTCCTAGCCGAAATAGGACATTGGCTCTGTAAAATTGTACAGGCGTGCCACATGGGGCGACGTGCCATGCGGTGAATTAGTGGGGAAATCCAGATAGCTCAACAATTGACAGGCAGCAAGAATTTCTGGAGTTTTCTCAAAGTACAGTTCTAACTTCGATTTTTGATGTCCATATTTGGTCCTCGACCCCCGAACACGATCCCGTCTTAATCCTTTAGGCTTTTACTCATACTTCAAAATTACAAATAGCTCGAATTAGCTCCATAACATCTACAATACTCGGAATCACTCCTACAAGGCATAAAAATACAATAAGTACAAAACACTACCAATTAAAGCTCAACACAAGCAAAGTACAGTGAATTAGAGTACAATAACTGACTAAAACATGAGATTATAGCCTACCATAAAGACCCCACACTTAAACCATTGCTCGTCCTCGACCAATCAAACTTCACTTTATATAGACACGACCGTTTTCAACAATTCTAATAACTCATCATACCAAGAGTATTTAAAATAGATTAAGCAGAATACCGTCACATCCTCCCCTCAAGATTGACTCAAACGCACCACATATTTTTCATAACCCGCTCACTTACTCTAACACAGAGGTCAACGACATTACCTTTTCTTCATGAATCAAGTGCCCTCACAAAACAATAGAGAGTAGTTCCACATACAATGAAATTTAAAAACAATCAGGAACTCAAGATAGAAAGAATTCACTCATTCTCATAAGTAACATTCATATGCCACAGAAGATGCACCATAGGCTTGCCCGTAATGTACTACTATACTAATTGAGCTCATTCAATCGAGGATCAAGTAGGACTTTAGTTGGTTGTAATGTAGGCTATGGGAAGGGTAGGATACATTTAGATACAAGAGTGACTACACATCCATATGCACTTTAATACATACAATTAACTATTCAAAACCCCACACTTATGTCAACACAATACTCCATCTTCACATCAATATACATTAACTCCCTACTTCTTTAAGCACAATTACATCAAGTAACCACTATCAAGGAATATTTTTCACAATCATACACTTATGTTTTCTTTTCGTTTTCAATTCAACAGGCTCTTACTTTTTCAAAACATTGCACCTTTTTACTTATCTTAATAGTTCCACTCAAAATCCAAACCAACCACCTCACACTTCAACTTTTACAAACGTTCATAACAAATTCAAGTGCTAACGACATGTATAAGGTTCAAATAGATGGTCAATTCAAACAAATGGGTAGGGCTTGTAATATGGTTTCCAAACAAATAAGATTACATGCTCAATGGGGTTAACTACGATACATAACAATTAGGTGTGCCAAAGCATATAACTGGCTCAACAAAGACATATCTATATCACTTCCAAGACTGAATAAACTACTATTTCACTTTCCAAACACACGGGGCGACTTCTAGACATCAAATGCAATGCACAGAATACACAAAGCCTCCCACACACATGGCACATAACTCACTCAGGATTGGACTATCACGATACTCTAGTCAAAGCTGTTAAGCAAAGTTAATTTTATACAATTTAAGGTACTTATACAAGAGTAAAAAACTGAGCCTAAATGTCACAACTGAAGTACTCACTATTTTCAATGTATAATAAAGTCAAGACATATTGCCTTCAATTCAAATCACAGCACAAGGTTTCCTACTCCTAACATAAAAAACTAACTACACTCGGTTCAAACAAAATCCTTGAAAAAGAACAGCGACACAAAGAAATATCAAGGGGGATTATTACACTACCTACAAATGAAAATCTTTTTGTCTTTTACTTTCTACTTTAATCCCTCAAGAAACCTGTCGATGATATCCATCGTCAGGAAAAATCGAAAATTTTAAATTTTTATGTTTTTTTTTCTATCTCTACTAAATACAACTAACAAAAAGAAAACTAATAAACATTCATAAACATATCCCTCACTCCACACTTTAAGTTGTGGCATGTCCCCATGACATAATTAAAAAGCATAAGGTAGATGAAACTTCCCTGAATATCTAGTCGGGGTCTGAGTCGAAGTCAGGCTCCATTCCCCCCGCCCGAACTAATGCACACATCCGTGCAAACAACTTCTTCTCAACCTTCTTGATGTACATCCCACACTTATATTTCTCGCTCACTGTAGCCTTCTCTTTCGCACCCTTTACTCTACACTCAAGACTCACATCAGATCTTTCCATTTGTGCCCCATTTTCTACATTTATCTTAAAACGTCACAATTTCCTCAACCACTCTAATCATGAGTTTTCTCTCGTGTATATCTAGTATATCTCTTCCCGTCGCTAAGGGGGACCTCCTTGTTTTCCTCCATATTAACCACTATAAAATCCACAGGAAATACGAAGTTATCCACCCGAATTGGCACATCTTCTACTATTCCCTCGGGTATTAGAGTCGTTTGGTCTGTCGGCTGCAAAGATATTAGTATAGACCTTATCTCTCTGATCTGCTTCACTAGTTTCCTATAAATAGATAGAGGCATTAAATTAATTGAGGCACCAGAATCACATAATGATTTATTAAAATGAATAGTTCTTATAGAGTAAGGTATAGTAAAACTCCCTGGATCTCTACACTTTTGTGGGAGTGTATTTTGCAATATCGTGCTGCGATGCTATGTGAGCTTGACCACTGAGGTATCTTCTATCTTCCTCTTCTTTGTCAGGATTTCCTTCAAGAACTTGGCATAAGCAGGCATCTGTGAGAGCACTTCTGTGAATAAGTTCACATGAATATGTTTCAGCATATTCAGAAATCTCTCAAACTGCTTGTCCAGCTTTTCTCTATATTGCTTTTGAGGGAAAAGTAGAGCAGACATATGCTTGCTCTCCTCATGTTCCTCCCTTCTTGATTTTTCTTCATTCTTCTTTTCTCAGCTTTCATTGGGCCTTTCTTCTTCTTGTCATCATCACTTTTCAGTTGGTCCCCACTTTCTTTTTCAAGTATCACATCTCTTTGGATCGGGGTGGGTGCTTTCAACACTTGACCACATCTCAAGGTTACAACATTCACTGTTTCTTTGGGATTTCTCTCATTATCAACAGGGAGTGCTCCTGGAGCCCTCTCAGATAATATTGTTGCAAGTGGCCTAACCTGTCTCTCCAGGTTTCGAAACGATGTGCCTAATTCTTTGATAGCTGCTTCATGGGTATCCAGCCTCTCATCTGTCTTGATAATAAAGGCCTTCATTAGATCCTCCAGACCAGGCTGAATGGGCTGTTGAGGCTGATATTCCTTATTAATTTAGCTATAGCATCAAGTTGTACCTGCACAAATGTATTAGCATCAACTTGGTGAACACCAGTTGATATTCTTCTTTCATCACTCTCAGAGGGCAACTGATTTGCATCTTCAGACAACTCATCATGAATTGTAACTATCTCCTCTGAAATCTTCTTAATCAACGGGCCTCCAGCTGCATTGCTCAATGTTCTACGTGATGCCTGTGTCAATCCATCCCAAAAGTCCTGGAGTTGCATCAAGAGTCCAATTCCACTATGCTAGACACTTTGTAACTATCTCCTTAAACCACTCCCATGCTTCAAAAACAGTTTCAGCCTCTTTCTGGCAAAAGTTATGGATTTGGATTCTAAACTTACATGTCTTAGCTGATGAGAAATATTTATCAAGAAATGTTTTGGTCATCTCATCCCATGTTCTAATCGATCCTGTGGGTAAGCTTCGAAGGCACTGCTTTGCATCATATATAATTGTGAATGAGAATGCCCTTAAGGCCCTGCATCTTGTGATACACCATTGTATTGGAAGGTATTCATAATCTCCTCGAAGTCCATTAGATGTGTATTTGGATCTTTGTTCATCTTTCCTCTAAAGACACAACAATTCTGAAGGGTCTGAAGCAACCCTTGCTTCAACTCGAAATCGTTTGCTGCAATTGGAGGTGGTCTAACACTGGATAAGACCTAGTTGTAGACCGGTCTAGCATAATCGTCTAGTGGTCTCCCAGGAATGGGAGCTATATTTACGAACTGGTCTGCAGCCAAGGGTTGATTTAGAACAATTCTCCGACCCCTCTCTTCTTCATAGATAATTTGTGCATCTCTAATAGTTGCTTACTCAGCATCTTGTGTAGCTTCTTCTCGTTGTTGTGCTGCCTCCCTTGTAGCCAAATCAACATTATCATCACAATTTCCAGCCATAGAATCTTTGATTGAGGACTGCTCAACCTTTTCTAACATCTCGGTGAGATTTCTTTCCTTCCTCAGTTGTCGCAGTTATTTTTCTATCTAGGGCTCGTATGGTAGCACTTCTTTCGCAGAAGCTCGAGTCATGCACTAATCTAAACCTGTAACCTGCGAACAGTCAACGAACACCAAATGTAAAAAGAGAAAATAGAAATAAATAGAAACGATTCCTGAATTAGCACTACAAACTATTTCAAACACTATTGATTTCCAGTCCCCGGCAACAACGCTAAAAATTGACGAGCGTAAAACACACACTTAAATTCTACTCGCTAATCAAATATAATATAGTATAATATCGTATTCACATGGATTGGAGTTAAACAATATTGTCCTAATTTCTAGCTTCGTTTATATCCAAGATGATCAACAGTCGAGATTTATAAGATTTCTAACTAAAATTAACTAAGAATCTAAAGCTATTGACTAATGACAATCGAAACAAGGAATAAGCAAAGAAGTTCATCAATGGGAGAAGATAGGGTTTTTATAGGATATGTCACGCCCCAAACCTTGGGAGTCGTGGCTGGCACCCGGTGCCGTACTAGCCCGAGCGAACCACTCTGTCACTCATGATCATACGACCAAAACTAGAACATACATAGGTCGAGTTAGCTAAACTGGTTCCTTTCGTAACTATTATGGGCCCACATGGACATAACTCATAATGTACAACTATAAGGGGCAAACATTAAACCAATGGACCATCTTTCTTAAAACATGAATACATATGGACCATCAAAGCCTCTAACATACTGTACAAAATGAACCTTTGTCTACAAATCCTCTAAGATTATTTTACATCAAATGGGACAGGGTACCGACTTACCCATAAGTCTGTAGTAAAACTCTGACACGTTGACTTATAGACTCGGCTGCACTCCGAATGAGGTGGAGTTCTACCGATCGTTCGCTGAATGCTAACCTCGTCTACTATGAGAGCTCGTCAATCTGATTATTTATACCTGCAGGCATGAATGCAGCGTCCCCAACAATCAACCAAACAAGTTAACAATACCAACAAGGACTACTGTTGACCAACACTCAAAATCCACCAACTTCACATAGATCAACCTCACATCCATTTCGACTACAAGTTGAAGCAAACCCCAGGCTCAAAATCAAATCTTTATCAAACATATTCCAAATAAAAACAAAGAAAGAGCATCTCTAGTCTTGCCACCTAGATTAATGACTCAAGAGTCATACATATGATTTAAAGGGGTGCTGCCACGTGGGGAAAATTTAGGCTTATCCAACATTAGCTATTAATTAATAATTAACTTTGTTAATTTCTCCATTAACCAATAATTAACTAATTTACCCGCATAATTAAGAATAACCTCGAATTACTTAAAATACTACTTACTTTTAACACACTTTATATACCCTACTATCATGATCATGTGGTACCATAAAAATAAATACATACACTATTATTTTATTAAAACATCCATGTAAAAATACATATATTTTCTCTAACTTATAATTTTTCTAATCTCATATAAAGAGTAAAAATTCTCGTATACTTAATTCTTTAAATGGTAAAAAGATAACCTTCATTTCTTGTGAGAAAATCGTTTCTATCTTTATAATAAAGAAAATCTCATAAACTTTCTTATATTATATGTATAATTTAATGCATTTTCGAAAGTAGTGATATTAATAACTATATAAAATCATACTTTTTAAACATTTTTCTACAATAAATATTCCGCTCAAAATAAATATCATATCAAAATATATCTAACGGTATCAAGGTTGTTAAACTTACGGGGTCTTATGGTCACAAATCCTCTGTAGAAAAGTACGGGATGTAACATCCTTCCCCCCTATAGAACATTTGTCCTCAAATGGTAACTCTTAGGGATTTACAAATTTTTCACTAGGGTCTCCTCTGTTACTAAACTAAAACTCAACCTCTATCTGAAGTCTCGACTATTCACAACCTTTTCTACTTGAGTATCTCGTATCTTCTTCACCTTTAACTTACTTACCTTTCAACCTTGCATCGTATCTGTTGTTTCTTTCATAACCTCCCTTAAACATAGGTGGAAATTGCGCCTTAAAGTTTATTGTAATACCTTCACCTCTGGTGCATACAAAACGTGGAGAAAGCTTCATGCTGACTTCTTACGACTCAGCTCTATGGCACGATTTGAAAACAAAAGAAGGGTAACATTTCCTAAATGCCCTATAGCCTCTCAATTATAAATGTGGCGCGCAACACATCCATAAGTGAGACTCTACTAGGCATGGCTTTGTAGACTCCCTAGGACACGACCCACTCTGATACCACTTTGTCACGCCCCAAACCTTGGGAGGCGTGACTGGTACCCGGTGCCGTGCTGGCCCGAGCGAACCACTCTGTAACTCATGATCATACGACCAAAACTAGAACATACATAGGTCGAGTTAGCTAAAATAATTCCTTTTGTAACTATTATGGGACAACATGGCCATAACTCATAATGTACAACTGTAAGTGGGCAAACACGGAACCAATGGACCATATTTCTTAAAATATGAATACATATGGGCCATCAAGGCCTCTGACATACTGTATAAAATGAACCTTTGTCTACAAAGCCTCTAAGATTATTTGACATCAAATGGGACAGGGTACCGACCTACCCATAAGTCCGTAGTAAAACTCTGACACGATGTCTTATTGACTCGGCTGCACTCCGAATGAGGTGGAGTTCTACCGATCGTTCGCTGAATGCTAACCTCGTCTACTATGAGAGCTCGTCAATCTGATTATTTATACCTGCATNATATATAGTGCTTCTCTTTGAGACTATTATCCATATGTATGATGCATGACTGCCCAACTGATCAGTGGTAACTGCCCGATCGGCCGTAGCTCGGTGGTAAATATATAACTGTCCAACCGGCCATAGCTCGGTGGTAAGTGCATGACTGCCCGACCGAAGGTAAATAATGATACATAACTGCCCAACCGGTGGTAACTGCCCGACCGGCCGTAGCACAGTGGTAATTGAATATGTATGAAGATGTGTGTATCACTATTTTATAACCATTAACATCTTTATCAAATACCTCAATAGGGAACTAGATACATACATAGACATGCTTGAATATCACTTTATGGGAATGAGTAACATAGACATCCTTAACTACAAAGAGTAGAACCACTTATGGAATAGCATTACATTTACGTATCGTTACTTGGATCATGCCAAAAGAAAGAAAGATTAGCCTTAACATACCTGAGTCGATTCTCTTGAAAAAGATTATACTGTACTCCCTTAATATTGCAAAATCTCACGTTAATTAAGGTGCTCTGAAATCTCGGGTCTTGAAGCGTTGAAGACGCTATGAAATATCATATTGAACAAAATGGATTATATCCGTCATTAAACCAAAAATATCATGAATCAACAGATTAGGAAACGCTTAAGAGGTTCAACCATTCTAAGAGATGTTAACAGATTTCAGCCAAATACAATTTAAACAGCACCATTCTGATGCAATCCCCAAATTGCCCATTTGTCAAAACCAAACAATCCTCAAGTTCCCACAATCAACCAAACAAGTTAACAATACCAACAAGGACTACTGTTGACCAACACTCAAAATCCACCAACTTCACATAGATCAACCTCACATCCATTTCGACTACAAGTTGAAGCAAACCCCAGGCTCAAAATCAAATCTTTATCAAACATATTCCAAATAAAAACAAAGAAAGAGCATCTCTAGTCTTGCCACCTAGATTAATGACTCAAGAGTCATACATATGATTTAAGGGGTGCTGCCACGTGGAAAACATTTAGGCTTATCCAACATTAGCCACTAATTAATAATTAACTTTGTTAATTCTCTCATTAACCAATAATTAACTAATTTACCCGCATAATTAAGAATTACCTCAAATTACTTAAAATACTACTTATTTTTAACACACTTTATGTATCCTACTATCATGGTCATGTGGTACCATAAAAATAAATACATACACTATTATTTTATTAAAACATCCATGTAAAAATACATATACTTTCTCAAATTATAATTTTCCTAATATCATATAAAGAGTAAAAATTCTCGCCCGCTTAATTCTAAAAATGGTAAAAAGATAACCTTCTTTTCTTGTGAGAAAATAATTTCTATCTTTACAATAAAAAAATTTTCATAAACTTTCTTATATTATATGTATAATTTAAAGCATTTTCGAAAGTAGTAATATTAATAACTATATAAAAACATACTTTTTAAACATTTTTCTACAATAAATATTCCGCTCAAAATAAATATCATATCAAAATATATCTAACGGTATCAAGGTTGCTAAACTTATGGGGTCTTATGGTCACATATCTTGTGTAGAAAAGTACGGGATGTAACAAGATAGGTGCAGGATAATTGTTTGGTATCTAACTATAGATAATTCACTTCTAATATTCAAGTGAGTCTCTTGAATTTACTCACTTATTAGTTCAAACGTTCAGCAAACACTCCTCTCTCGATTAAGTCTTAATATCACAACATGAACCAAATTTAAGCACGTGAAGATATGCAAGAATGCGTAGTGGATTGGTCTTTAGAAAAACCTCTTTCAATTATTCTCCTAACTAGGTTTAAAAAATAATTCAACTAGCCTCTTTCATTTCTTAGAAGAATCTATGAGCTCAACCAACATTGTAATGCAAAGATATCACAACTTATGTATCTCTCGATTACATGAACAAGTGAATAAATATACATTAATTATATCATTCAAAAACGCTTCAATACATAAAACTAGAGTTATAATCGACAAACAATAATCAATACACCAAATCCATCAAACCCTAAAAAGAACTACTCCATAGATATGGAGCAATTCATCACAAATAAAATTAAAAGATAGGAAAACATAAATTCAATCCAAACTCGAGTCTTGAGTGAGGATGTCACGACCCAAAATTCGACTAGTCGTGATGGCACCTAACCTAACCCGCTAGGTAAGCCAATTAACTACTAACCAATTCCAATAACTATTAATAAAGTGATTATATAAAGAAATATCTTAATCTTATACATTCCCCAAGGACTCGTAGTACAAATCATGAGCTTTTAAGAATAGAATTTATAAAACTGAGTAAATACATCATATATTTGAAAAATACATTAACGGAGTTTCATAAGTCCAAGACTACTATGAACATGAGGAAGCAACAACCGGGATGCAGGTACATCTTCAATTCCGGCTCTCGTCGATCACAGCAACGTCAACAGTCAATATCTGCACGCAAGGTGCACAAGTGTAGTATGAGTACAATTGACCCCATGTACTCAATAAGTAATAAATCTACCCTTAGGTTGAAAGTAGTGACGAGCTAACACAAAGGTCGGGTCCAACACCAATATTCCACAACAGTTCATAACAGCATAGTACAAGTAACAAAAGAGGTATCTCAAAAAAAAAATGCTCAGATCATTCACAATACCAGAAAAATAGGCATTTCTTTTCAAGTATCTCAGTGAAAACCCAAATCTTTTACCGAAAAAGCCAAAATACAAGTAAGTTTGAAAACTGTAATTTTTTCCAAAAATCCTTTCAACAATAATAAGATGTTTCATTTCCCTTTCAGATAGTAAGTGTAAGATGTCTCTATATGCCCATATGTCAAAATGTATGAGAAGTCATAAATGACGTGATACTATACAACATGAGTAAAGAAATGCATCTATATGCTTGTATATCAAGTGTGCATGTCAAATGCGATGCAAATCAGTGATAAAGATCATATGCATACTTTCGGAGTATCAATCACTCAGTCCTCATAGTCACTCAGCACTTGCACTCAGCACTCGTACTCAGTATGTACCTGCGCTCACTGGGGGTGTGCAGACTCTGGAGGGGCTCCTTACATCCCAAGCACTATAATCCGCACAGACAACTCACGTGTTATAATATCAATATCTGGAATCGCACGGACAACTTACCTGCTTCCCGGACAACTCACGTGCTATAGTAAGCCAATCTGGCTGCTGCGGCGTGCAGCCCGATCCCATAATCATTCTCATAATCAGGCTCTCATCCTCACTCAGTCATCAATCTCTCCAGTCTCTCGGGCTCACAATATCATGATACTAGCCCGAAAACAATGATATGATGTATTAATAAATAACAACAGAGACTGAAATATGATATGCATGTGAATGCGTATGACTGAGTAAGTAATGCAATGAAAGTAGATTACTCAACAACAGAAATGACCTCAGTGGGTCCCAACATAATAAGCATGTAGCATTGACATGGTTTCTAACATAATCACAACTCGATAACTCTTGTACGTAGAGATTTTATGATTTCAGACAAGTTCGGGTAACTACACAGTACCACAGAAAAAACAAAAATCACAGTTCACATGGTGCATGCCCACACACCCGTTCACCTAGCATCTGCCTCACCTCAACACCAATCACATAACACATATAATCATGGTTCATACCCTCAGCTCCAAGATTAGAAGAGTTACATACCTCGAACAAGCCAATTCCAACACTAAGCAAGCCAAGCTATGCTCCAAAATGCCATCCTGCACGTTCCAACCTCCGAACGGCTCGAAACTAACTAAAAATAACTCAAATATATCAAACAATGCTAAATGAACCAATCCCGATCGAAAAAAATCAAATCTTAAATCAAAAGCCCAAAATCGGTAAAAAACCCAACCCGGGGCCACCCCTCGGAATCCAACATAATTTATAAAATCCAAAAACCTATTAAATTACTAGTCCAACCATACTAGTTTCACTCAAATACGACCCCAATTCGATGTTCAAAACTCAAAAATTCATATTATGAAACCTTAGGCCAAAACCCCCAATTTCCTCTATAAAATTCACAATCCAATTACCAAAAACAAAGGTAGATTCATGATATAAAGTAAAAAATAAGTAGAGAATACTTACCCCATTCCATAAGATGAAAATTATTTCAGGAATCGCCTTAATCCGAGCTCCATAGCTCCTAAAGATGAAGAAAGAACCAAAACCCTCGATAATATAGTTTCTGCCCAGTGATTCCGCATTTGCGGACAATTCGTCGCATCTGCGACCACCGCTTCTGCGGAAAAACATTGTATCTGTGAAAAATAGCCTTGCCAGCAAACCCAGCACCCGCGGTATTAAACTTCGCATCATAGAAGACACTCGCACCTGCGCTTCCACTCGACGCACCTGCGCATCCGCACATGTGCCCTTTTCTCCGCTTCTGCGGACTCCTGCTCCCAGCAACACCTTCGCTTCTGCGCAAAACCAGTACCAGGTGCGATCACACCAGAACCAGTAGCCTTCAGCAATGCACTAAGCAACGAAAATGACCTGAACCTCGTCCAAAACTTATCCGAGCAATTCGGGACCCCGTACGAATATACCAACAAGTCCAATAACCTAACACGGACTTACTCGAGGACTCAAATCACGCATAACAACATTGAAACGATGAATCGTACTTCCAAAACTCATGCCGAGACATAGCAAAGCAATCCTGAATGACTTCAAATTTTGCGCACAAGTCCCAAATAACATAACGAAGCTATTCCAATTCCTAGAACCACATTCTGGATCCAAAAGCAAAAAGTCCATTCTCGGTCAAACTTTTCACAATTTTGATTTTTGTCATTCAAGCCAAATTCAACTACGGACCTCCGAATCACCCCCGGATGCGCTCCTAAGTCCAAAATCACCCAACGGATCTAACGGAACCTTCAAAACTCCGTTCCGGGTTCAAATTCACAAAAAGTCAAACTTGGTCAATTCTCCCAATTTAAAGATTCAACAATGAAATCCATTCTTCCAATTCGATGCCGAATAACATAAAAATCAAAACCGATGATTCACATAAGTCATAATGCATTATACGAAGCTACTCATGCCCGTAAACTACCGAGCAAAGTGCAAACGCTCAAAACGATCGGTTGGGTCGTTACATCCCCCCCCCCCCCCCCTAAAAA
>AWOL01S0012188.1:0-16045 GCA_000715115.1 Nicotiana otophora | reverse complement strand
CGATAATAGACTCCCCCACTTGGCTCAAAGCCATGGAATAAAACATCTGACTACTTACAATAACCATACCCCATTACTACCATAATACCATAGTGAGATTCCATTAAATCCTTTATCCGCTCATGCAACACAAACCATCTAGTAACTAAAATCATCTACAAATCGCGCGTTCATCCTCGTGATGGTTAAGCCAACTTCCACAGGAGATCCAAACTCAAATTGCAACATATATCATTCACTAGTAAAGGAGAACTCTCTACAAAAACTCATAGGGATCACACAAACCTCATGTCACGCCCCGAACCTGGGGGGTGAGACCGGCACCCGGTGCCTGGCTCTGATACCACTTTTTGTCACGCCCCGAACCTGGGGGGCGAGACCGGCACCCGGTGCCTCACCTATCCTTACGTACCAACTTGCGACTAAGGGACTCTGAACATATAATATCATACTTTGGCCATGGGCCATATTGCAAGAAAATTGCGAATGCTAACTAAACATCAATATAATGCTGGGCCGACAAGGCCGTCATAATTACTATGGATGGCAAACCAACAAAATATATATAAAAGGCCTACAAGCCCAAAATACTGCACTAACTGACAGGATATGTCTACAAGCTTTTACTAATGGATATATTGTGATCGGAACAGGGCCCCGACCTACTCGTATCGTATATACATATATACATAAGATGTACATAAAGCTCTAGACCCGGCAACTTTGAAGGGCATGGAGCTTACTGATCAAGCTGAACTCGGGCAACACCTAATGAGGAGATCTACCCATCTGTCTATCTGAACCTGCACGCATGAAATGCAACGCCCCTAGAAAACGGACGTCAGTACAAAATAATGTACCGAGTATGTAAGGCAATATATTGAAAGCTGAAACTGAACTGATAATATAATAACTAGAAGTAACTGGGAGTCAAAGATAACATGAAGATATGATCACCTGCTGATACTGACTCAACTCTCTCAATATAGTAAGTAAAATAGTTGTCCGACCTTATAAGGCTCGGTATATATAACTGCTCTACCATAGTAGGCTCGCTCATATGCGCTCAGCCATACTAGGCTCTGTATCTCGGCCATGCTGGGCTCGCTCATAGGCGCTTCGCCACAGTAGGCTCGGTATATAACTTATCATCTGATCAGAGGTTGCCCAATAGGGGCCTTCCCATAGATTATAGCTCCATAGTAATGAGAATACTGTAATACTATATATATAGGCTCTTTTCTCTCTTGACTGGAAGAAGACAATACTCAATTAAATATGAAGTCCCGATAAGGAGAATACTGTAATTTATGAGACTAGGATAATGTATATAAATTCGGGAGTATGAACTTCTCTTTATGACTTATTATCAAACACATGTAATTACGAGATCACGCCAAAATGAAGGAAGGGCTTAGCTTTAACATACTTGATCCGATTCTCTTAACAATCCCTTTAACACCCGTTGTTTGCGACAACATGTAACGGCGGATCGAAGTAGGGTAAAATTCGTATGATATTATAGAGAAAGATTGCACCGTACTCCCTTAAAATTACAAATCCTATTGCTATTACGTAGTATTACTTCGTATGAATTTCTTCGATGGAGATCCGTCACTTTGTAGATTAGATTAAGCACCTCTCTTTTATGAAGTAACTCACATTACTAACATTTTATTTTGCTGAAGCAATATATATTGCTATGGAAATCATTACTTGGAGATGGGAGGAGGTGAGCATCTCTTATTTTGTGAATTTTGATCAAAATCTTACATATCTTTTGTTGAATTTAAGAAGCCTTTAATGGCTTAGCTAAGAGGCCCTCTAAAGGTGTCACCTAGCAATTCAATTCAAGAGTCACTAATTGAATAGTGGCTTCCACGTTTTGGGCCTTTTAGGCCTTATCCCATAATCATAATTATTTACTAATCTTCTTGATTATCTTATTAATCTCTCACTGACCGATAATTACCCAATTATCCACATAATTAAGAATTCTCTCAAATTACTTAAAATGCTACTCACTTTTAACATACTTTATACACCTTGCTATAATGGCCATGTGGTACCTTGTGTGGCACTATTTCATAAATACCGGATATTTTAGCTCGGGCCGTATTCTATCCCAAAATGTCAAACTTCGACAAAATTCATTTTCTTCGATTTGCTTACCCTCTCACCTTCACGAATTTACTCATCACTTGTTTGAAATAGCATAATATTTATAATCCCAAAATAATCTCATTCCCGAACTTATGTCGATTAACTTACGACGAAACTTTAACGTACCAAAATGCGAAATGTAACATCTCATTTTCGAGCTTTCATCAATTTACTTATGGTGTACTTTCACGTACGAAAACATGGGGTGTCATATCATTCCACCCTTTGGAACATTCGTCCTCGAATGTTGACTGATGCAATTATCATTATCATAGCCTAATAGTCTTTGCGAATACTTTAGTACTCTCATTTCCATCTTAGGCAGTTGTTCTATGAATAAATCCAAAGTCTAGGGTATTTCCACCTGTAGGCTTATTTCTTACACCACGGCCTATGGTCGGGATTCTTCCAATCTCGTAACTCTTGCTACCTTCTGTCATGCAGCCTGTACGACTTTTTCCTTGTAAATACGCCTATGCGACTCTTCTTTCCTTTTTCCTCCAACTTTTACCCAATCTCTAGGCTTCACTTTGTAAACATATACAGAGTTTGATAAGATGTCCCTCTGGGCATCTATGGGTATACCGAAGTTCTTCGTTCGACACTTTGTTGAACTCACGAATATTGCTATACCTTATTTCGTTTATCCATCCGTATGACTTTACTACACCTAGGTAGGTCATACTATACCATAACTATTACTTTGATTTATCCTTACTGAGTTCTGCTACCAAACTCCAGGTTACTTTCGTTGCTTGTCCTATATGTATAAATCCAAGTACTTTAATGCTCCCTCATTATTAATCATCTTAAGAATGACGGACTAATCTTATCTTATACTTTGTGACTTTTGTCATCCATTGTTTATTCACCTCAATATTGATCTACAATTTACCATTGATAACTTAGAACTTCTTATATAATCAGTAGGGCTCACGTTGCATCAAGTAACATTTGAAGTGATTTTCCTGACCCACCTGGGGGCGATACTATACTTCCATAACCGTATTTCATAGCATCCCAATGTGATTCACCTTACACGGGTATTTTAATTTCATATAATCCATGAAATTCTCTTCAAATTATTACTCAATTGAAGGCCCAAATGTCATCCTTTACCTACCACAATTACATCCTTATTATACTATCAGAGCGGCATTCCGTCTCTTTAAACGCTACTTATGATGAGTAACACCTTTGAGTTCATTCAGGCTATACTGACCTTTCTATAACTTAGAGAAATCATCAGCTCTCTTATTTTCACGGGCTTAATCCCGAGAACTTATCCGTTTCTCGTCACCTTCTCACTCACCCTTTCTTATCCTTACTCTTGTCTTCTTAAAACCTTGTCTCTCTATCATACTTTAGCTTGCGACCCATACATATCCATTTATACTACTCGTAGCCTTCCTTCAACTTCCTTGCATCATAGATTTCCTTGTAATATTCTGGAACATCAAGAGAGACATCGTATCGTTTCCAACTCTTCTTTACTCTCTTAAATAGATCTCTCGGTGCCTAGAAACCATAGGCTGGAAGATATGCCACTAATGACACCGCTATCATTCCTGGATACTGAATCCCAACGCTTCTAGCCCTCTACATGAAGTATGGATTATTCACAAATTTTTGCATCTGAGTATCTCGTACGTTGTTCATCTTTACCTTGCTTACCTTAAAATCTCGCATCGTATCTTCTATCTCTTTCATAACCCCATTTCCACATAGGTATGATTTACATCCACAACTTGAAACTCTATTATAATGCTTGCACATCTAGCGCATACGCAATTCGGTGGGAGCTTCATACTGACTTCTTATGAGGCTGGTACTTTCTAATTGGCTTTATCGTAGAGCCGTTACAGAATATGGTTGTTGTGTTATCTCTCTTGCACCTCTAATATTAAGATTGATTCCGCTATGTTCTCAATCATGATTTCTATAATTCTCTAGGTCCAATAATCAGACTCCTGATTTACTTAGTTCACTAAATTCTTTAGTTTCCTCTTCCTTCTGATCCGCCTTCATGTAGGCTTAAGCTATCTTCTGATCTCCGGCTCCTGGTATTAGTTATTACTTTAGCCTTTCATGGGTGCTATGGAATATCCATGATACAATCTTCTAACAGTTCAATCCTTTGTCTATGCCCTGGGCTCAATTCTTTCTTTTAACTTATACCGGAGTCTTCTACGGCTGTATGAATGTCAACATATATGCTGCATGGATAATACTCTGAACTCTTAAGTGTGTTCATAACGTAACTAACTCTGGATCATTAATCAAATAATCTTTTTTGTTCCTTCTCAACTTTCTTTAAATGCAAGCAATTGGTTTTCCTGGTTGTTCTGCCACTTGTTGCGTGCATACTTAACTTATCTTAGTGCCCATACATATTGGAATTCCGTACAACTCATATAATCTTGAATATCTCTTCTGATTTTTACTTCCCGTCCATTAGCCATGGTAGGTGCCACTTTCTTATGGAGTGCATACAACGTTGTTGTGAGACTGTTGTTATAAGATCACTTTCGCTTTAGGTCACTGAGCTTAGGTTGAAGCCTTCCTCCTTACTTCCTCAGCTAGTCTTTCATTGTAGTACTTAGGGAGGACCCTCTGACTCTTGTAATATTGCGAGCTTGTTATATTGTATACCCGAAGAAGGAAGATAGTAGACAACTACAAACAGTGGCACAACAAGTTACCATTTGCTCTGCTCAGATATCGCACTATGGTCCGAATATCAACTGGGGTAACTCCATATTTACTAGTCTATGGTACTGAAGTTGTTATACCCGCCGAGGTGGAAATTCCTCCCTTGCGGATCATACAGGAAGCCGAGCTTAGTTATACAGAATGGGTGAAAAGCCGATATGATCAGTTGGCTCTCATTGACGGTAAAAAGGATGAATGAAGTGTGTCATGATTAAATTTACCAGAAGAGAATGGCAAGGGATTTCAACAAGAAGGTTAGACCAAGGCAATTCATATCAGGGCAGTTGGTTCTGAAGCAGATTGTTCCGCATCAGGATGAACCCAAGGGTAAATTCTCACATAACCAGCAAGGTCCTTACATGGTTCAGCGAGTGCTGGTAGGAGGTATTAGCAAAAATGGATGGAGAGTTATGGCCAAAACATATGAATTCAGACGCTGTCAAGAGATATTATGTTTGAGATAATATTTTTATGGCGATGAACTACACTCGACCTGATTCCCATTTAAGAGGGGATATGTAGGCAGCCTTGTGGGTTTAGTCACATTATAATGAATCTTCACTCCCCTCCATGGTAGGAAACTGGGCAATATTCGTCAGAACTGGGCCATAATTTTGAGGGATTCCTCAAAATTCCATTCAAAACAAGGGCGTTGGAATGTCTCAAAATGTTTCACAGTCTATGATTCGACAAAAACTATTTGTCTTATAAATTACAAAATGCATATTTCCAAAACTCCATTTTGTAATGACCAAATGCTACCTAGGCTAACTCAAGCACAAGAAGCGTAAAAATAAGAAACAAGGACAGAACGAGGGATCAAAAGCATGAACTAACCTTCCCCCTACTTAAAACTTTTATTTGAATGCACGAATAACAAATGTAACATTCTCGGGAGTATCCACAAAAGATATATGACGGGACCACTATCGTCACATAGACAGATGATACAGAGCCCAAATATGTCAAGCTAAGAATTACTTTCCTCTCATACTTATTTGAGGCTAAACGTAGCCTCCACATCTACATAGGGCTAAGCAATGCCTTTATTACGTTGCAGGCGGGTAAACAATGCTCCATCATTGCATAAGGCTAAGCATTGCTTTTCTCTACATAGGGATAAACCTCTGCCTCTATCATTGCATAAGGCTAAGCATTGCCTTTTTCTGCATAGGGCTAAGTATTATCCTCATAACCTGCATAGTATTGAGCATTGCCCTCATTTGATACAAGGCTAAGAGTTGCCTTCCTTCATTCTCGCATAAGGCTAAACACCGCCTTCGTTATCCGCATATGACAAAGATTTACCTACTTCCTCTATCGAACAATCAATATCGCCACATCTTTGCATTTCATGGGCTGAAATATCGCCAAATTGTCCAAATGCTTCATAGTACGAGGGCACCATTTTTGTGGCCCGAGGACACCATTCCATGGCTTAAGGATTTCAAAGCTGAATATCATTATTCAAAGGAGTCATAGACCCGAGGCACCATCCTCATAGACCAAGGACACCATTTCATTACCTACGAATCCCTTTATCATATGCTTCATGGCCCAGAACTTCATGGTCTAAGGACATCATCCCCATCGTCCGAAGACAATTTTCATGGTTCGAAGGTAATTTGCATCATGTTTCATTTTCTGTACGTGTTGTATTTTTTTAAGTTTTGCAGGCAACTCGGAAGGTATCCGTTCTCCAAATGGGAGAAATCCTCGCTTCGGTTTCCGTTCAAATGTTCACATTCCTTGAGTGTATCAAAGTAACCACCAACCGGGCAGTTGATTACTTATTTTTCCATAACCTCCCTCAATCACATTGCCCCATGCATCCATCACGATTGATTTCACATTATTGTCGTTTATACTTTTTCGCCCGCAATATCAACTATTCCTGACAATTTCCTATCCAAAAAAATAATCCTTTAGAGCGCACAACGTTTTCATAACAACTCCATCAGTCTCATTCGCCGTTGGATCCAGTACTACACACTGCCTGATTCCTGTAAAATCAGGGATATGCAGGCAGCTCGATAATTAGGGTTCGACACCCCAAATTTTTAAACACCTCATACCCCCATTCTCACATATTCGGAAAAAAATTATTATCATCTCTATTGCTTTACCCGATAATGTTTTCATCATTCCCAGGTAAGAGAGGCAGCTGTTGATACTCAATTTTGCCCTCATGTTTTTCACTTAGCCACTATATTATATAATGTATTTTTACATATTTTAAAGATTATTTGTAGAATATTTCCTTGAACTACTAGTTCATGATATGTTTTAATATCAATCTTTAATTTTTTAGTCAATTTATTATCATGGATTTATATAAATGATTTTATTCCATTTATAAGAATATATTTTTAAAATTAATTCTATCATTTTTATTGGTAATTATCTATTTGTTATCCCCTTAAATGTATTTCTGAGTGATTAATTGTCCAAACTAATTATCCATATTTCCATGCATATTTTTATAGAATTTTGTACGATTATGGTTGCATTTTTTATTATTTACATATTATTTGCAATAATAACTGATATTTTCACAAATATATTTATTGGATTATTTATGACAAAATATTATTTTTTTATATATTTTATAATCCTCAGGTACTATTTTAATGTATTAAATTCCATAAACAATATTTTTTATATTTATTAGCTATTTTATTAATCTTATCCTTTTAAGTTTTGCATGTTTTAATTCCAGCCTAAAAACAAGCTAAAAGGCGGATCAAAAGTGGCCCAAAATACCAGGCCCATTCATTTCATCCATCCGAGGCCAACCAAACGACCCTTTATCAGAACTCGGTCAGGACTCATTTTCTTGGTCCGTCCCATCTCTCTTAAATCTTGACCGTTGATCTCAAATGATTAACGATCCATTGTTGACGGCCAATTTTGACACCTCTCTTTTAAAATTAATTTATTTATACTTAAATATTTACAATGAACGTTTTGAAAGTATTTTCTATCAATAAATACCTATTTTACAAAATTAACTAAGTATTAGTTTTGAAATTAATAACCTAGCGTTAACATTATTAGAAATATACTTACTATTTTAATATTTTTAAATAACTTTTAAAATACATCACATATGCTTTATAATTCAACGGACTATTCCATTTTCGTAATTAATTAGGTTACTATGTTTATAATTCAAAACTAGCGTCATAATTTAGAAAATAAAGTATTTTATAAATAATTAATTAAAATAATTTGTAGTATATTTGATATTTATGATTTTACTATATTTTATTGGAAATAATTAAGTTTATTTAAATTAGTTTCAAAAGGGTTAAAACTATAAGGCTATAATTGTAATTCTTTAATTAAATACGCAAAGGCCAACATTTAAATTAATTCTGGCCAAATACCAAGCCCAATCCGAAAATACCAAGTCCAATAACCCCTCATTCACACCTTGGCAATCCGCGACCACCTCTCTGAACCAATCTGTTCGTGCCACGTCGCCCATCTCCCATACTCACATAAGAAACACACACACATCTGAGTCGTTTATTCATCCGATTAACAGTCCATAAATTACCATGATTTCTTTTTATTTTTAACGCCTCTCAATTCTAATCTCAGTCTTTGAAACACACAGATTCGACAACCCACATAGTTTTTTGATTAAAATCCATTAATAACCAAATTATCAGGGCCGTTGATCAAATCATCTAACGGCCCAGATCTCTTCCTCCCGTTTTGCCCAGAGACCAATTGGTCTCACCCCAGCAACCCTAATCATTTTTACTTCCGCCCTAGCCGCTCTCTTTCCTCTTTCGTCTTCCTTCTCTCAGACCACCATGAACAATCAATCAACCAAAACCTTGCACAAATTTGTGGAAGGTCATGAATATCTTATCGAATCATCCTCTTTTACTCCCTATCCATGAATCCCGCTATTATTTCCCCTTTTGTTCACTAAATCTGAGTCATCAGATTCTAATCCTTAAGATTAAAATACTATTCCGTCTTTGCTCTCAAATCCAACTGGCAGAGTCAAGTCACTTTGTCCCTTGGCTATGAAGTCTAAGATCATATTTTCATTCTCGTTGATGGAGATTCAAAACCCCCAAATCTGAAACCCTAGACCAAATCGTGCAATGTCAAATCTCCGAAATCCTTCTATGTCTTGTTACATCTATGGTATGCATGAACGTTTCTCAAGGTTATCATGAGTATTATTGGTCTAGAGGTCAAGCGAAGTGACCTCTGGACATTAAGGCTCTTATCCGCTAGGTTTTGCCCTCAATAGTCAACTTCTCTCTTCCAGAGTAAAATCCTTAATGTTTTCCCCTCTATTTCCCAGATTGTTTCACTCGATCTTGCTTGCATCACTTGATCGCCGTCACTCTCCACTACTGAGTTTGAATTTTTGAAACCCTAAGGCTTTAATGGCAACTATAAATAGGGCTTTTAATGCTCTCACCGACAAGACCTAACAGGCCAAGGAGAACTAAGAAACCCTAATACGAGTCTCAAAACTATCGAGATTTCAAAAAGCTTAGGATCTCTCTGATTAATTTTTGTTTCTTTTTGTTTCTGGGTTCTCACTTCTCAAAGCTTTAAGCTTTGGTCGTTACACGACTGAGTTGAACCTTCGTTTGATCTGCTGCACCAAAGGAGGTCAGTATACCTCTACCCCTTCTCTTTTTATTATCTTTTTCGAAGTTATGAATGCACTGTTGCAAAGCTATTAACTGATTTCATTTATAATTTTTATCTACTTTATAACTGGTCGTTCTAGCTCATAATGATTTGTTACTAATTCATGATTGACTGTTATGCTCTTATGAATCTCGAGTTAGTTTGATTGAGTTATTATATGACGTTGATTACTACTACCATGAATCAAATAGCATGTATAATTAAGTCCCTTAATATATCTTTATAGCTTCCTATACTTGCCATGATTTCATATTTCTCCGAAGTTCTGTTATGATCATCATGCCTACCACACTAGCCATTAAGTGTAGTTTGTTAATATATGCTTGAAGTTGTTATTTGATAATTTTAACTAAGAGGGATATGAAATATTGCAAGGTTTAATCCTTTATTGCTTAGTTGAAGTATGCTAAGTTTAATTGTTTAAAGTGTTTTCTTTCTTCACATGAGCATGTGTCAATCTGAAGCAACCTCTACGTCATTACTGTGAGAGTCTTGTGTTTATTTTAACTGATAATTATATCTGTGAGCTTTGTTATATGAAATAGTTTCATTAAAGTAACTACTCTTGTATGTATTGTGTCATGACCATGCTGTCTCTTTTGAACTAGGCTAATATCATATATGTTGCATCTGAGTATCGGTTATTATGTTAGTAAGTTGAATAGGACTCCCTCATGTCCAAACATTCATATTCAATTTGTACATCTGAGTTAAACCCACCTAGCATGAAGTTTCTCCTGTCTTGAACATCATTCATCACACACAATGGTGTTTTTAATCCAATGAAGTATAATTCAATTTTGGATAAGGATCAGACTGCTATTACGGTGATGGTGTATTAGTTATGCTCTTTGAGTCCACTCTTATCTCTTTATGTATCTCTATGATTCTATTGATCGTTTGATTAAACTTATAACTGATATGTAAGCACACAATGATGGTAGTTGGATCTTCATATTCCATGATTCTGAAGTTATTTCGTATTGAGACAAAGTTTTCACTTTATACCTGAAGTATAATCCTAAATATATTCAGCATGCTCCCTTTATTTGATAATATCTCTATCTTCTCTTGAACCTCATACATGATGGCCTTAATGGTAACTCTTCCATAACCTAATCTCTACCCAATCTCTTTTGTGTGTGCTTGTGACTATATGTCACCCAACATCTCTGTTTGATTGTCCACATGTGTGTCTAACTTGTTTTGAAATCTCCATTGCATTATCTTAAGCATACGTGTCTCAACTCTAAAAGAAGTTCTATCACTACTGCTTGAATATGACTGCATGCTTTCATTTTAATAGGACTGATTTGAAGTTAAGACTTTCAAGAGTTATAGATGTGTAATTTGATGATTTGAAACCTTGTTAAACACTCATAAGGATTCTGATCAGATTTGTGAACTTGATTATATCCTTAGAAGTCCTAATTATGATTTGTGATCTTGTCAATCCTAGTTGTGAAATGAATGCATGTGTTCTGATTATGATTACTATCCTTAACTTCTGCCAATAATATTAGCCAACCTGTGATTAATATAATTGAGAGTTGTTAAGATAAACACACTTATGAGTTATTACACACTAGAACTGTATTCTTTTTTCCTTTAGGATGTTTGGTATCGGGTGTATGGTCCCTTAACAGTAGCATGATAAGTACGTTTGAAACTCATTTTTTCTTAGGGAACTATCCAATGTGTTAATGATCTGCTTAGTTCTTAATATGGTTGTAATGGTATATAGACTGCCTCTTGCCTCTATGGTATTCCATTTGGTCTTCATAAGAAAGGTATGTACTTCTGTGGTATGTTATTGCTATGGTGGTTGGTTTACATTGAAAGAGCATCATTGGCATTCGAACCTATAGGGGAGAATGAGTTGTTAGTGGTTAGAGGTATTTGGGAGTAGAGTTTAACTCTAGGTTGGGCTGCTCTCCCCAGCACAAGCATTGCCCTAGGCCTTGAGGCCCTTGAGCACTTTGAAGTGCCGGGGGATTCAAAGGGGGCATCGGCCAGATGGTAGGCTATAATCTTGTATTTTAGTCTCTAATTGCACTCTAATTTACTGCACTTTAATGTAGTTTGAGCTTTAGTCGCTAGTGTTCTGCACTAATTGTATATTTTATGCCTTGTAGGAGAATTCTGAGCTACGTAAATGTTATGGGGCTAATTTGAGCTATTTGGAGCTTTGAAGTCTGAGTAAAAGCCCAATGGATTAAGCCGGGATCGAGTTCGGGGGTCGAATACCATGTCTAGAAGTCAAAATCGAAGCAAAAAGCCGGACTCTGAGAAATATGTACAACTGCGGCGCACCGCGCCTGTGTAAAATACTGCTATTTGTCTGAAATCAACTCTCTGGAAATCCCCACTAATGCCCCGCATGGTGTGTCACCCTATGCGGTGTACCTGTGCAATATTTATAGAGTATTTTCCTATTTCTCGCGGGAGAAGGTATTTTTATCTGGGCACAACTCTACTTGGTATAAATACATGAAAAAACGGTATTTTACGTGGACTTTTGACACATCTAAGACCTAAGGAGGCTAGAGAGAAGGTGGAGAAGCGAAAGCACAAGGGATTCATCTTCAATCCTCACTCAAGACAAGAGTTTGGATCGTTTTATATTTTTCTTTATATTTGTGATGAATTACTCCATATCTATGGAGTAGTTCTCTTTATGAATTGATGGATTTGGTGTATTGATATTTGTTTTTGGATATTAACTCTAGTTTTTATGCATTGTATTATTTTGGGTGTTTTAATTGTTGCATCTATATTCACAGGTTCATGTAATCGAGAGAGGCATACTTGTGATATTTGAATTATTGTTTACACCTAGTTAGGAGGATAATCGAGAGAGGTTCTCCTAAAGACCAATCCACTACGAAATTGTGCATATCTTCACCGAGCTTAAATTGGTTCATATTATGAGGTTGAAACTTAATCGAGAGAGGAATTTCTACTAAACATTTGAACTATTAATTGAGTGAATTCGAGAGACTCGCTTGAACATTAGAAGTGAACTAACTAGAGTTAAATACCCGACATTTATCTTGCACCTATCAAATCAACCCCTATTTTATCCCATTGATATCTTCCTTGCTTACTTTTGTTGCGATTGTAATAGTCAATTAGCTTCAGATTCTTTGTTAATTTTAGGTATACATCACATAATTCTCAACTGTTGATTATCTTTGATAGCGATCTAGCTACACACTACAATAATAATTTTAACTCCAATCCATGTGGATACGATATTATATTATACTATATTCGACTAGCGAGCATATTTAAGTGTGTGTTTTGCGCTCGTCCCGGCCTTGAGTAGAATTCTCTCCTTATCCTTTAATTCATTGACACTTATTACTCTCTTTGGGTTTTGTGTTTAATGAAAACGAAATGTGTTCAATGTGGATCATTCACTATGCGTACTGTTCATATTAGTATGACTTCTTTAGTATTTAAATACTGTAAGTGATCTTTTCTTTTAGTCTTTGCTTACGAATTATATATATATATATGGATATATATATATATATATATAGTACGGCTATTCCAATGACCTTTTTTCTTATGGACATATACAATGATTTGGGCCTGCTGAATTGTTTAAGAACTCAGGTCCAAGTCCATCCCTGTTATGTCTCAAAAGGTTCAGAGTCAGTTGTTGCCCGTCCCCGTTACTGCTAGGCCTGCCTCTTTGAGACCCAAACCCCTAGAGTCCTTTCTTTCCCTTCACTCCTTTAATTACTGCTTCCGTTATTTTTATAGTTTCACTATGTCGCTACTCTTTACTGTGTTCATGTTCCTTTATCTCACATGTATATGGTAATTATATATTGGATTGAATGCTTTATTTATCTTTTAACTAACATAAAATAATTTAGGCAAGTCCTAAAGAACCTAGGATTAAAAGAGGGATTAGTTAGCAATCAATTAAACATTCGCTAGTCATGAACTGTTATTAACTTATTATACTTTACTAACTCTTTTCTTAATGATTTATCCCAAAGGCATAACAAAAAGTGGAAGTCCCTCTTTCAAAAGGGAATATCAGAACTGAGTTGCGAGATTAATTTTTATAAAAGGGAATCAATTATTTAGAAAAGATTAAAATATTGCTGCCCCAAAAACAAAGGCTTTAAAATAGTTTTCTATTTAAAACCAAGGTATATATTAGGATAATTTTCATAATACTTTTGCCTCATTAGAATAATATGATCTTCTATGCTTTAGGAAATAAAGTGCATTAACTTAGCTTCTTTTTTTAAAACACTTTCATGACAAACGTTCCATCCTTCAAAGTGCTTTTCAAGTTTATATATACTAACACTATTTTCCTAGAGACTTTTCTTTAAATCCATCCTTTTTAAACCATACTCTTTCCTTATAGATATCATGCCTTAATATATGATAAGCTATACTCATTTGAACACTAGTTAAAGCATAGTTCAAACAATTAGTCCTAAATCTAGTCTAAATCCTATGGAGCTATTTCATATAGATTTTAAGGGGTGCCTAACACCTTCCCCTTAGAAGAACAAGAATCCTTACCCATAATCTCAATGGTTAGCAGACTAATAAAGAATATGAGCTTTAGTAATTAAATAGGTATCCTAGTATACCTGCAAATAATAGGTGGCGACTCTTTTTCATCAATAACAGAGAAACCACAAGTTGAATCTTGTTTTTACTTGTGCAAAATAGGGTGCAACAACCACAATAACCCACCTATTTTTAATTACCGAACCCCCAAACCCTAAGCCTCACTTGTCTCCACCCAGTTGCTTTCAAACACTCTCAACTTCCCCCTCTCTTCTGTGAAACCCTAGCCGCCCTATCCCTACAATTCTCTCATAATCCACCTATACTATGGAATCCTCCTATTTGCTTGCCTTATTTACACTATCGCGCTACAACTCACGCACTCGTGGTGTTACTTAGTACTTGCCCTATTTTGGCAAGTACTACCTCTAAGAATCAGGTAGATTGACCTTGATCTTTGAAGATTCGGACGATATTCTGTCTATATACAATCGAAATAAGGTTGTATGGGTTCGATTCAGTGAGAGCTTTGGCTATTTTTGAGCTTTTGTCAAACTAGGGTTTGCTCGATTTTACCCTATTTCGATTCAAAATAAGTTTGCATGTTGATTCTGTCCTTATTCTGTGTTTAAATGATGTTTTTCCTTTCTTGATCTGGGTAAATCAAACACTATATAAACCCCTCCCCAATTTCCCCTTTGGACGGGCTGGAATCATTCTCTCTCCCTCATACTTGCTCTATTTTGTTCTAAAGCTATTATTTTTATTTAGTTAGTGGCCGGCTGAAAGCCAAGGCCAATGTGGTGCTGTTTAACGAGCTCCTCTGGTGCAAGCATTGTTCGGACCCCTTCTTGAGACTCTTGTGAACTCTGAAGCACTGGGAATTTGGGGTTTCACTGTCCTCCTTCAGTTGTTGTTACTGAATCACTGCTGAAATTCTAAGTTTCTCATTTTTTTGCTCGTTTATCTTTGCAACTGATTAGTGCTCTTGACCCTTTACAACTTTAATTGTTACTCCTCTACTTGTTCATGTAAAGTGTTTTGTGCGTGTCAACACTGCTTAAACTTTTATATACAAACATGACCTAAGTTTCTCTACTACTTGTGAACCCTAACATTGTATTGTTGTAAGGCCCCGTAAAAGTTTTCCTAAAAATCCGGATTCCGTGATGCCAAAGTAGGCGTAGAGGTTAATAAGAGTAGAAATTCTTCTGCGGAAAATATTGAACAGTGCGCTGGGAGTTGAAGGAAAATTTTGGGCAGAAGTACGCATTTCTGCGGCCCATTCTACGACATTTTTGATGTCCAATTTCTGGGGCATTTTTGAAGCTGGAACTGGAGGTGGAACTGGTATATCAGTTGGAGGAACTGTTGCACCTTCATAAGGTGTAGGGACAAGTGTGGTCTGAATAGTTGTAGTAGAGTCATGCAGTGTAGTAACTGGAGGAATATTCTCACTCCTTGGGTGGTCAATCGCATCATCAATTATACGATCAACTGTCACTCCTGGGGTGACATTGGCTCTTTGGCCAGTTCTTGCCTTCTTCTTAGGTGCCATGTACTGAAAATTAGAGCAACTCAGGAGTTAAAGGAGGAACAATCTTACAACCAGCTTTATCGCACGATCAAGAACAAGAAAGAAGGGTATTATTCCTAAATGCCCATGTAGCATCCTAATTATAGATATGGTCGACAACACACTGATAATAAAGACTCTACTAGACATGGCTCCGAGACATCCTAGGACACTTTAAAACCTTAGGCTCTGATACCAAGTTTGTCACGCCCCGAAATCGAGGAGCGCGACCGACGCTCAACTGAGTGAACCCGACCGAGCAAGCCTGTTAGATTTCATTCTACTCAAACTTATTCATGAATAGAGATAATGCATATTATCATTAATTAGACGAAAATGTGTTCATGTCTACAATACCAA
>AWOL01S0012184.1:3729-17125 GCA_000715115.1 Nicotiana otophora | reverse complement strand
CCTATTCAGCAAATTCTTATTACTCAACAAAGACAATCCCTTATCACTCATATGACCAAGTCGTAAGTGCCATAACTGAGACTGATTCATATCACTATTCCCAGAAGCTACAGCAGTTTTTCCTTCAACTACACTGGCCTGAAGATGATACAATTTAGAATGCAGTTTATCCTTCATGAGTATCATGGAGCTTTTACACATTTTAAGTATTCCATTCTCAGAGTAAAATTTATACTATTGATCATCCAAAGTCGAAAGAGAAATCAAATTTCTCTTTATCCAAGGAACATGCCAATACTCAATGTTTCTGATAATTCCATCGAACATTCTCAATTTGGTGTTACCAATCCCCTCTACTGGTAATGGATTATCATCTCCCATGTAGACAGTCTCACTCATTTGCTTGTAAGTTGCAAACCAATTCTTGTGTGGACACAAGTGAAAAGTAGCACCAGAATCAAGAACCCAAGAATTCTGCCCATGACTAGAACTCACAACACAGACTTTCCCTACATAGTCACTATCATCAGAATTATTGTCAGTGTCAACAATATATTCCGAACTATCTATTTTTTGCTTCATTCTTTTCTCCTTCAGCTTAGGACAATCTCACTTATAGTGTCTTTGCTCTCCGTACTCATAACAGTTTTGCTTCCTTGCTCTAGACTTTGATCAGGCGGTTAAGTATTTCTTGTTAACGTCTTTTTGTTGTGTTCTTCCTCTAATCACAAGACCCTCATCCTCAATTCTGCTGTCTGAAAAACTCTTTTTCAACTCTTTAGATTTTAGTGCATTACTAACATCTTCCAGTGAAATGTTGTGTTTCCCATATAGCAGCGTATCAACAAAAGTATCATAAGATGATGGTAAAGAACATAACACAATTAAGGTATGATCCTCACTTTCAATTTTGATATTCACGTTCTTCAGGTCAATTATAATTGAATTAAACTCATCAAGGTGAGTTTTAGCAGGTGTACCTTCGTTCATACGAAGATTTTATAACTTCTTTTTAAAGTAGAGGCAGTTTGTTAGCGATTTCATAGAATACAGATCTTCCAGCTTCTTCCATGATATTGCTGCAAAAGTTTCTTCAGCAATTTCCTGAAGAACGCTATCTGTAACGCGCATGAAAATCGCACTCAAAGCCCTCTCTTTCATGTCTGTCTTCTTTATCTCTGTCTTCTCTTCAGGAAAATCCTCATCAATTGCCTTCTATAACCCTTGTAATATCAGGTACGATTTCATCCTAATCTTCCATAGACTGAAACTAGAACCCCCGTCAAATTTCTCTACTTCGTATTTTATTGAAGATGATGAAGACATCTTAACCCTAGATTATATGTAGAAACTCGAACCTTGCTCTGATACCAATTGCTGCGGAAGATCGTGGGTTAACTAGCACACAATCACACACAAAGAAAATAGAGAAGAAAAATCAACATAATGATTTAACGAGGTTCGGCTAAACCTAATCTTCCGGGCGGATACAGAGAGAGTTTTTCGCTATGAATGAGAAGAAAAGCACAATACAATATATAGAATCCCCAACTACAACTCTTATATATTGATCCCAAATAGTCTCAAACCTATAAGAGAAAAGTTTTCAATGTGACAAGGACTATAGATTTTCCTTTCCCAAATCTATTAGGATAATGGGTTTTCCTAAATCTATAGGGATTATGAGTTTTCTAAAAATACAAGAAAATAATTCAATAAGCCACAAAATAACACACTCATTTCAATATTTTAGGGAACTATCTGAACTTAGTTGCAAAAAGGTCCAACATTATGTAGAGACTTGGCAGCAAAAGTGATACATCCTTCGTTTCAATTTATGTAAACCTGTTTGACTGAGTACAGAGTTTAAGAAAAAAATGAAGATTTTTTGAATTTGTAGTCCTAAATAAGTCAAAAAGGGGTCCAGAGTATTTGTGTGGTTATAAAAGCTTCTCATAAATGGTAGAATTGGAAGATTAAGCTAAATTGTTTTCAAATTTAGAAAAGGTCATTCTTTTTGGAACGGACCAAAAAGAAATTAAGGTTATAATTTATCAATTATATGTTGCTAAAGGTCATAGTTACTTTGACTTACAACGCTCTTTTTTTACCATAGAAATGAGGGGAGATTGTATATCGTTTGTCAGCATAGTTGCCTGACCACCCAGTACGTGGGACAATGGGGAATAGATATATGAGATTTTGTCATAATTGCTTTTTGACTTGTGTTATACATGGGTGTTTCCCACTAAACACCAATTTTCTGGAGGTTACCAGGACAAGCATTAATCAAATCACGGGACATCCACTACCACCCCACCCCTCTTCTATGAAAGAAAATAGGAGAAAAAAGAGAAGCACTATAAAAATTTCGTTTCTCTCGTGCCGGAGTTAGCTCAGTTTTTTTCTTTTTCGTTGTTGGAGTGGCTTTGCTAGTCATTTTATAGCTATGAGTCCGACCAATATGTAGCAACTCTTCCATAATGATCTTCTATGGAAAAAGGTTTTATCGTATTAGTTCTATTTTTATGTTAAAGTCTTGTCTCTCCCCCCACAAGGTATGCATTCGACTAGCGGTCTTCCCGTAATATAAAATTGACCGGTCGATCGAACTAATTGCATTTGCTATCTAAAATATGTATAAAATATGAATATGACATGTATATAATACACACACATAATATATATATATACACATTTTGTCAATTTTCTCAATTTTATTTGTAAGAGCTCTTTGGCTTGACTATTTTATTTATCTTTTTTTAAATTAAAGGCAGGACGTTAAAACCGAAAAAAGTAACCGATTGTTTGGTACGAAGGAAAATATTTTCCATAAAAATATTTTCATGAAAAATGAGTGGTTTTATCACTTATTTTTCATTATTTGGTTGGTGAGTGAAAAATTTTTTCCAGAAAATATTTTTTAGTGTTTGGTTAGAGAGTAGAAAATATTTTTTTAGGAAAATATTTTTTTATATTACTTTCCTCACCCCCTCCCCCCAAGTCCTCATGTTTTCTTGCTTTCTCCCTTCACAAAAACCCAAAAACACTAATGTGTTATTTTACGTTTTTACATAAAACAACATTGAAATTTATGCTCAATAACTATAAAGAAAATACTATTTTTTGGTTGAAAAAAAAGTACTATTTCTATAACATGAAAATAAAGTAATTATTTTATTGAAATAAAAGAAAATATTTTTTCTACATCATGAAAAGGAAATACTCATTTTGTTGAAATAAAGAAAATATTTTTTCTACATCATGAAAAAAAAAATACTTTTTTTGTTGAAATGAAAGAAAATATTTTTTTATATCATGAAAAGAAAATACTCATTTTGTTAAAATGAAAGAAAATATTTTTTCTATATCAAAAAGAGAAAGTATGTTTTTGTTAAATTAAAAAAAGAAATACTTTTTTATATCATGAAAAAAAAATACTCATTTATCAAAATTAAAAAAAATCTATTTATAACATGAAAAGAAAGTATTATTAATAATATTTTTATTTAGAGTGGGGGTAGGGAATAGGTGGTAAAGGTTGAAAAAGAGTTATGGAAAATATTTTCCCTTCTCTTGATAGAGAAAATATTTTTCTCCAATTAAAAAACAATGAGTTCATAAGAAAATATTTTCCAAAATATTTAAGTCAATCAAACACGAAAAAATTGGAAAACAGTTTACTTCATACCAAACACAAACACACCCTCAATATTCAGACTGAGTGACCCTAATTGTTTACATTATTGGCTAAACATAATAACAAGGCAGGATACTTTAATCAGAAAAGAAAAAAGGCAATTTATGATGGCTATCAATTATGCCCATATCTCTATCTTGAGGATAATACATTTGTTAATTTAATCTAATCTAGGCAGTTCCAGAGGTGGAAATTAGAATCCAAAGGTAGATGTGATCGGCTGCCACATTATCTTTTTGTTATGCCTTTCTCTTGACACAATCCACCTTTTGTGGGTATTCTGTGATACTACTTGCTTTAGTTGCGAATCCTTTTCTTATGGAGATAAACTTTGTGATCAGACCCCTCTGATCCTTGATGCCAAGTAAAGAATTTCCACGCACTATTGCAGATGCCAAAAAGCTTCTTACGGCCCAAGGATTTATGCAACAGAATAAAGTAAGAACTCCTTATGAACAGTGGCAAATGTAATTTTTGTCTCCACGTATGTTGAGTGTGTGAATAAAGTCTGGTGTGAAAGTAGAAAAGGTAAATAAGATACTTATAAGGAATTGGATATTATTAATGGTATGAAGCCTTTTGAAAATATCGTGCGGGCTTGACCCAAAGCGGATAGTATCACACTATGCTAAAAGTGTCTTTGGATCGTTTTATCCTAGTAACCGGTATCAAAGCCAATAATTTGGCAGGACGAGTATAAAGATGGCACACTGATGGCGTAGGGTCAGGCTTAGCGCCTTTGCCAGTCTATGAGCCAATTTACTACTTTTACCTATAGTTTCAAATTCGCATATATAGCCCCTCATTTATGCTTCCGTGACAACAAATACTCGGATGATTTGGGTGGAACACAGTTAATCTCCAAATTAGCACATGAATGGTGATGAGTCATGTGGAACTTAGTTTAAGGGGAAGATTATTAGGTGTGTGTGAACAAAGTCCTGCATGGAAAGTAGAAAAGAAAAATAAGCTACTTATAAAGAGTTGGATACTCTTAATAGTGTGAGACATTTTTGGAACAAACCATTCGTGCTTAGCCCAAGTAGGACAGTATCACACCATATTGAGAGTATATTTGGACCGTTTTAGCCCAACAACATGTTCACCCGAACTCAACCTTTATGAAGTTGGGCACACATTGTAACATTCTAACCTCTTGTTTTTGTAATTTTTGTAGGCTGAAAGTTTGGAGACAGACCCAAGAGTCTAAAGGTTTCAAGTTGAGCAGGACCAAGATATAATACTTGGAGTGTAAGTTCAGCAACGTAATCCGAAAAGCGGACATAGGTGGGAGTCTTTATATACAAGTCATTCACAAGAGAAGAAGTTTCAAGTACCTTAGGTCAGTAATACAAGGAAATGGAAAAATTGATGAGGATTTCACATATCATATAGGAACAAAGTGGATGAAACAGAGGCTCGATTTTTGGTGTCTTGTATGATATTTTATAGAGTGATGGTTAGACTAGCTATGTTGTATGGGGCAGAGCATTGGCCAGTCAAGAACTCTCATGTCCAGAAGATGAAAGTAGCTGAAATGAGGATGTTGAGATGGATGTGCGGGCATAGCATGTTAGATAAGATTAGGAATAAAGTTATTAGGAAAAAGAGGTAAGTGGCCTTCGTAGAGGATAAGATGTGGGAGACGAGGCTGAGATTATTCGGGCATGTGAAGAGTTGAAGTACAGATGCCTCAGTTAGGAGGTGTGAAAGGTGGGCCATGGTAAGTATGAGAAGAGGCAGAGGTTAGCGAAAGAAATATTGCCAAGAGGTGATTAGGCAGAACATGGTGCAGCTAACGTGTTATGAGGATATGGGACTTAATAGGAGGATGTGGAGGTCGAGAATCAAGGTAGAGGGTAGTAGGTAGTCAAGCATTTTTCTTTTTCTTTCTCAGACCGGTGGCATTAGTGTTAGTATGGTTCCTCTTTATTCTTACATTGTTATTATCATCTACTGTTTGATTGCTATCTATCGTTTCGATTTTCTTAATAACTTATTATTGTTACTACTTCTAATGATCCTACTGGTCGTTTTGAGTATTTTAGTCTCATTTCTCCTATTTGATGCTTTGCATATGTGTATGTTTGGTTATGTGACTTGCATGGATAGTTGGTTTGGTATCGGGAGAGTTTTATATTGAATTGGAATACTTAGTCCCTTTGTTGGAGGCTTAAGTCATTAGAGTTGATCGAAGTTTGACTTTTGTTTAAACGAATCCAGAATAGTATTTTGATAGTTTTAATAGGTTCGTATGGTGATTTTGGACTTAGGCGTATGTCCGAATTTGGGTTTAGAGTTTCCTCGATTGATTTGATTCTATTTGGCGAAAGTGAAAAAGTTGAAGGTTTGGAAAATTGATAGGTTTGACCGAGAGTTGACTTTGATATTATCAGGTTCGGATTGTGATTTCGGGAGTTGCACAGGTGCGAGGATGGCCTGGTAGAGGGAAAGACCGTAGATATGGAGGGTTTTCGTAGAAGCGTATGTGCTTCTGCGATGGGAGTCCGCAGAAGCGGAAGCGCAGGTGCGCTTAGAGAGCCGCAAAAGCGGGATGTCGGGAGCTAAGTGAGGATCTCAGATGCGGGCCTTTTACTACAGAAGCGGCACCGCATATGCGGTTAAGTGTCCGCAAATACGGAATTGCTGGACAAGATATAATTTCGAAAGATTTGACAATTTTTTCATATTTGGAGTTGTGGAGCTCGGCTAGTGGCGATATTTGGAGGGCTTTTCATAATAATTTAAGGGGGGTAAGTAATCCTTACTTGATTTTTGTGTTAAATATTGATTACACGCATATTAATACACCTAATTTATGTGAATTAAAGGAGGAATTTGAAAAGTTTTGGACTATGATTTTGGAAAGTGAAAATTGATGATTTGATGGTCAATTTGAGGTTGGAATTGGATGAAATGCATATATTTGGACTCGTATAGGAATAGGTGTTCGGGATTTGCAAGTTTTGTCGGTTCCAGGGTGTGGCTCGGTGTTGACTCTTTTGATTGACTTTGCATAATTGATTCAAGATCTTAGCTTTATTGTTTGGAATTGTTTTCTATAGCCTTTATTGATTATATTAAGTTATTTTGGCTAGATTCGAGCTGTCCGGAGGTAAAATATGTGAGAAAGGCTTCTTAGAGTACTGATTTAGCTTGCTTGAGGTAAGTATCTTACCTAAACTTGCTTAATGCACTAGTTGCCTGAATTATTTTTAATAGCTACGTGCTATGGGTGGCGCACTTGTGTGGGGTTGAGCTCATGTGCATTCACGAGGGTATTATTCATACTCGGGGTAGTGCATAGGCTATGATATGCCTTGAATTGATTGCTAAGTTTTATGTTGTGATGTTTCTTATATTTGTACCCCTTTTTGTGAGCTGCTTGAACCATGTTTGAGGTTACATAGAGGTTAATCTCCTGATTGAACCTGATAATTGCTACTTTCATGATGTAATTGCCTTATTTGAATCGTGGTAGCATACCTTGCACATGCATACACCTTAGCATGTCACTTATACCAGTCCATGATTATGAAATTTGTTATCCATTGTTCTTGCATATGTATTCTTGTATATATACTCCCTATATGATATGGTTTGGACTAGTAGCACGTGAATTGGCCGTGCAGTTCCAGATATGCTAGCACATGATTTTTTCATGCGGATATGAGATATTGTTACTATTGGCACATGGGTTGTCCGTACAACACGTAAGTTATCCGTGAGGATCCGAGATATTGTTAATACTGGCACGTGATTTGTCTGTGTGGTTAATAATATTTTCAAATGAGTTGTCCGTACAATACATGAGTTGTCCGTGCGAATCCGAGATATTGTTATTATTGGCATGTGAGTTGTCTGTTCGGTTGATATTATTGCACATAAGTTGTTCGTGTATCACATGAGTTGTCCGTGCAACATGTGGATAAGGATTAATCCCCTCAGGGTCACCCTTTCATGTTTCTCTCTTGATGGTGTACACATGGTATGAGTGATATTAGGCTTAAAGTATGCATATTTTTATGTATACTACCTTGCATTGTGCTCATGTCTCGTAAATTTCGGATGTATAATATAATGATTTGTGCTAATTTATGATATTTCTATATATAGGAATCATTCGTATGTAATTTGGGACGAAAGTGTGCGGATTGGAACGAAAATGAGAAGAAAAGGCAAAAGTGCACATTTGAGCGCCACAGGCAGCATGGGGCGCTACCTGTGGCCCAGTTGCTAGAGGCATAAAATATCCAGCGCCTCACGTTACCCTGGGCGCTGGTGACAGGGACGTGTCCTATTTCGGCCCTACATACTCCCAACTCGTATAAAAGGGGTCCTAAACATATTTTGGAGGGAGGAGGACATTGTTTAGAGGAAAACATAAGCACAGAGCCGCTGTGAAGGCCGGAATTCATCAAATTCCATCTTTTTTTCTACCAAACTTAGTATTTTTTATGTTTCTTTGTATGATTTGTTATTTTGCGACCATGTCTATGTGGAGTTAAATTTCATGTTCTAAGGTTGTGGTTCTTCATGACTATTGTTATTCGGATATTGATTTTGCTTTCTTGATTTATCGTATTGGTTTGTTTATTCAATCTTATGGTTAATTATTTGATTGCTTTATTACCAATTGAATACTATCTACGAATCTAGAATTGAACTCGAAAGAGGGAATTCTAGATTGCACATAAGATTGAGTAGAGCAAGTTCTTAAACCTGGGCATCGGGAACGGATTCGCAGTTAGGATAGACATATACCTAATTGCCTTGCTTGGTTAATGTACATGAATTATAAATATGTTCTTGTTAGTTCTAATTCTATAGATATATAGACGTTAGATTAGCTTGAATAGGCAAGTAAGAACTCGACGGATTCTTATGAGCAATATTAACCATGTCAACCAATAAGCTAGATGAATTAGTTAGTCAATTCAATTGAAGAATATAATAGGACTCTTAGATAGCTCATAACCCTAGATCGTTTTCATTTCATTGATACATAAAAATCTATTCTTCCTTTGTTCAGATTTCATTATTTCTTTTCTTTTTATTTTAGTTAGTTTTGAATCAAATACTCCCAGGTTTAATTCTTGTTTAGATAATTAGGATAGTCTAATTTAGTTAGTAGTTAATCACAAGTCCCCGTGGGCTCGACATCCGACTTCTAGTCACTTTATTACTTGACGACCGTGTATACTTGCGTGTGCGTTTGGCCGCAACAAGTTTTTGGTGCCGTTTCCGGGGACTTAGAATTAGCAATTTTTCTAGATTAGATTTTTACTTTTATCTTTACATGNGTCCATGATTATGAAATTTGTTATCCATTGTTCTTGCATATGTATTCTTGTATATATACTCCCTGTATGATATGGTTTGGACTAGTAGCACGTGAATTGGCCGTGCAGTTCCAGATATGCTAGCACATGATTTTTTCGTGCGGATATGATATATTGTTACTATTGACACATGGGTTGTCCGTACAACACGTAGGTTGTCCGTGAGGATCCGAGATATTGTTAATACTGGCACGTGATTTGTCTGTGTGGTTGATAATATTTTCAAATGAGTTGTCCGTACAATACATGAGTTGTCCGTGCGAATCAGAGATATTGTTATTATTGGCATGTGAGTTGTCTGTTCGGTTGATATTATTGCACATGAATTGTCCGTGCAATGTGTGGATAAGGATTAATCCCCTCAGGGTCACCCTTTTATGTTTCTCTCTTGATGGTGTACACATGGTATGAGTGATATTAGGCTTAAAGTATGCATATTTTTATGTATACTGCCTTGCATTATGCTCATGTCTCGTAAATTTCGGATGTATAATATAATGATTTGTGCTAATTTATGGTATTTCTATGTGTAGGAATCATTCGTATGTAATTTGGGACGAAAGTATGCGGATTGGAACGAAAATGAGAAGAAAAGGCAAAAGTGCACATTTGAGCGCCACAGGCAGCATGGGGCGCTACCTGTGGCCCAGTTTCTAGAGGCATAAAATATCCAGCGCCTCACGCTACCCTGGGCGCTGGTGACAGGGACATGTCCTATTTCGGCCCTACATACTCCCAACTCGTATAAAAGGGGTCCTAAACATATTTTGGAGGGAGGAGGACATTTTTTAGAGGAAAACATAAGCACAGAGCCGCCGTGAAGGCCGGAATTCATCAAATTCCATCTTTTTTTCTATCAAACTTAGTAATTTTTATGTTTCTTTGTATGATTTGTTATTTTGCGACCATGTCTATGTGGAGCTAAATTTCATGTTCTAAGGTTGTGGTTCTTCATGACTATTGTTATTCGGATATTGATTTTGCTTTGTATTGGTTTGTTTATTCAATCTTATGCTTAATTATTTGATTGCTTTATTACCAATTGAATACTATCTACGAATCTAGAATTGAACTCGAAAGAGGAAATTCTAGATTGCACATAAGATTGAGTAGAGCAAGTTCTTGAACCTGGGCATCGGGGAACGGATTCCCAGTTAGGATAGACATATACCTAATTGCCTTGCTTGGTTAATGTACATGAATTATAAATATGTTCTTGTTAGTTCTAATTCTATAGATATATAGACGTTAGGTTAGCTTGAATAGGCAAGTAAGAACTCGACGGATTCTTATGAGCAATATTAACCATGTCAACCAATAAGCTAGATGAATTAGTTAGTCAATTCAATTGAAGAATATAATAGGACTCTTAGATAGCTCATAACCCTAGATCGTTTTCATTTCATTGATACATAAAAAGCTATTCTTCCTTTGTTCAGATTTCATTATTTCTTTTCTTTTTATTTTAGTTAGTTTAGAATCAAATACTCCCAGGTTTAATTCTTGTTTAGATAATTAGGATAGTCTAATTTAGTTAGTAGTTAATCACAAGTCCCTGTGGGCTCGACATCCGACTTCTAGTCACTTTATTACTTGACGACCGTGTATACTTGCGTGTGCGTTTGGCCGCAACAAGTTTTTGGAGCCGTTTCCGGGGAATTAGAATTAGCTATTTTTCTAGATTAGACTTTTACTTTTATCTTTACATGTTTTATTTTTTTCTTTTTGTAAATATTTTTATTTTTATAATAATTTGATTTTTCTCTTAGTGTGTTCGTAGTTCTCTCGACATGACATATGTGGATGAAATATCCGGAGGTAAGGTTATGGATGAAGACGCTTCGTTGACGGAAGACTTTTATGGCCCTTCTTTTTGGGTTTGTCATGACCTGAACTCTAGGAGGTCTGAATTTGAATATGGGAGTAAGGGTTGGTATTGGGACAGATATTCACGATTACGAGAATATGCGGAATGACGTATCTTCTAACAAAGTTGGTTAATGATTGGTTGAAGGAGAGAGTTGATCTTGCACAAGAAATTAACAAGTTTGGCTTGGCTTTGCACAACTTGGATGTAGATTTGAGTGCAAATGTTGATTCGTTCAATGCCCAACAGTTTAATGATGAGTTGTGTGAAGCTGAAAAAACTCTTCTAGACCAAATTGAGGAGCTAAAATAAGAATACCAAGTATTAGACCATATTTTTCTTGAGGATGCCAATGTTGAGAAAAGTGTTCTAGAGTCATATGAAGGAGTAGATATTGTTATATTTGAAGACTCTAGTGCGTGTAAATATGAGGATGTAAACAGTAATACAGTTCCAGAGTTAGGGCGTGTTGGTCCTCATTCTAAATATTTTTCGATATTGTGTATGGATGATGACATAAAAATCGAGTCATCTCAGCCTTTGGAGGAGTCAACGGAAGAGGAACAATGTGCTTATACTTTTGGATTTTTTGTGCCAGAGAGAAAAAACTACATTCCTCATATAAAGGCCGAGAAGTGGAGAGTAAAAAATTTATTACTTGGCCTGGTTATCTTCGTAGCCCCACCACTAGAGCATGGCCGCAAACTAGATGTCATGTTAGGGGTACAATTCAGAAGTTCAAGGTGGAGGAAAAAGTTGTTCACTTCGTGCCACGACGTTAAATTAGGCGCTTGTTGGGAGGCAACCCAGCTTTACTACTTTTTTTTAGTTTTGATTTTTTTCTTATTGTATTATTTTTGTAGTGTTGTTTTATTTTGTAGAATTTTGAGCATAGGGATAAAAGCCATAGGAAGTGTGCAAAAGTGAGTCAGATGGTTGGAACTAACTGTGGGGTGCCCGCACAAAGGATCATGCATGGGAGAAGTCTGAGTATCCCGTGAGCCGCTATTGCTTCGGCCTTTGGCCTTTCAGGGAGTTTCTTGCCCACCCTCATTATTTGATTTTGCTTTACTTGTGTATTGGGGACACTGCACTCTTTTAAATGTGGGGTGAAAATATTTCTCTAGATAATTAGTAGTAGTGTGTTAGTAGTAAAAAAATGTTAACTTGTTATTTTGAGTTTAACTTCTTATTTTTGTTTTTGTAGTAGTGTAGTATTTTAGGTGATTAATTTTAAAATTAAAAAAACAAAAAAATTGAAAAATATTGGACTTTGCCTGACGATTGATTGCCTAGACAGTTTTCTTGAGGGATTAAAGTCTAACAAAAAACTTTTCAAAAAAAATTGAAAATAAAACAAATACAAAAATATGTCTTTTAGTTTTTCTTAGATAGCAATAATCCCCCGTAGTTTTTCTTTGTGCCTCGATTTATTTCCATGGGATGTAGTTTGAACCAGGTAGTTTTTTCTTTTAGATTAGATTAAGAATTTAGGGAATAAAATGGATGAAGAAAGATGAGATGAACCTAGGCGCATTTGACTTATTTGATAGTAGCATATTTAGGCTTTGACATGTGTAGTATCTTCCCTGTGTCTTGAAATTGTCCATGATGCCTTGTGTATTTGGATTGCATGTCTTGTGACGCTTATGTCTCACTTTCTTGACTTGTGTTTACTTTGTGCTTAATGCTTAATATATCGTGGCTCCATGAATACGTCCATTAGTTCAGAATCGGAATGGGACCGTCCTTAGGAAGTCATGTTCCATGTGTGGTGAGGTTTTATGTAGTCCATATATTGTACTTATATCTAGAACTTGCCCAGTATGTGAGTTGAAGCGAAAGTTTAGGTGATGCTCGGTTTGAGAAATGATTTTAGTCTTTCTTTGATCTTTTTGAGCTTATTGCTTATCATAAATAAAATTTATCTCTAGTTACCCCTTTTGAGCCTATAGACTTTTATTTGGCACCCACATTACGAGCATATACCCTTTTTGTTCTTAATTGACATTGTTTTGATTATTTTACCTCTTAAATCACTTTAAATGTGAAATGAGCGCTAAAAGAAGTAAGAAGGGATTAAATATGGGGTGACTTTTGAGTGGAACCAATGAAAGAAAGAATGGTGCACTTTGTTTTGTAAAATAATACACCACTACCGAAAATTGAAAAAGAAAAAAAAAAGAAGAAAAATCTGAAAAACAAAATCTCGATGAATAAATATCTTGTTTTTGCTGGTGGAGTGCAAATTAAGATAATGCTTAAAGAAAAAGGGAATATTTTTTTGGGGTGATATTGTTTGTAAAGTTGAAGTTGGATTGAGACAATATGCGTTAAAGTTGATTTAGTGATGCGTTAAAGTGCTTAGGAGGGTGAACCACTATTCCTAAATTTATCTTACTCGTCCCATTAGCCCACATTACAACCATGAAAAAGTCCTGATTGATTTTAGATCGAGCGAGCTTACATTAGTGGAGATTTACATTA
>AWOL01S0012182.1:0-11208 GCA_000715115.1 Nicotiana otophora | reverse complement strand
CCTTAGCATAATTCCTGAGCATGTTTTGTACATTGGCTCAGGTGGGGGTTGATTCCGGCTGCACCAGCTACTTCACAGACTAGGGGAGAATCTCAAACTCCCACCACCCGCACTTTAGAGTAGAGGGCTCACATTGGTCAGGTTCTGGGTGTGGTGCCGACGCAGCCAGGGTTTCTAGTTCAACCCGTGATTAGGACAGCAACATCTAAGGAAGAACAACTTAGACTTAGAAGTTTCAAGAAATATTACCTTTCTATCTTCAGTGGTTTGGCTTCAGAGGATGCATATGGTTTCCTAGAGGAGTGCCAACATTTTCTCCGCACTATGGGTATTATGGAGATGAGTGGGTTTTATTTTACTACATTCTAGCTTAAGGGAGCAGCATATCAGTGGTGGCGAACGTACGAGTTAGGTAGCATGGCCAAGACAACTTCACTCACCTGGGATCCATTGTTCGAAGTTCTTCTTAAGGGAATATGTTACTCAGACTCTTCGGGATGCCTGGTGCATGGAGTTTGAGAAGCTGCGCCAAGGCACTATGTTAGTGTCCAAGTATGCCATCAAATTCAGTGATTTGTCCAGACATGCACCTGCTTTGGTTTCTACAGTTAGAGAGCAACTCTGTAGGTTCATTGAAGAGCTCAACCATAATATCCGATTTAGCATGGCTCGGGAGTTAGAGTTGGATGTTCCATTTCAGAAGGTGGTAGATATCGCTCGCCAACTATAGGGCATGCAGGACTAGGAGGTAGAGGACATATAGGTTTAGGAGAGAGATGACAGGGAGGCTAAGATGCCTCGTAGACCGGGAGGATCTACTACTCCCTATTGTGAAGGCAAAATATGCCATGGTAGAAGTTTTGTGGGTTAGTCTATCAGTTTTAACTTCAGGCTTTGCGCGGAGCTTCAGATATCCATGAGTCTTAGAGTGCCTATTTTGGATAGCTTCCACAGCCACGACAGCTGAGAGGCTTCTTTGAGTGTGGAGATACCAGCCACATGATAAGATATTATCCCAGACTCCGAACAAATGTATCACGACGGGGTATCCATGCTATGCATTCTGATCGAGTTACTGATATCACTACACCGCCAGGTTGGTGTGTAGGTCAGGTGGGTAGAGGGAGCCCAGGAGGGGGGGGGCTCGGCCCCTTAATGTATTTTCTACGGTAGGGATGAGGCGGCTGCACTGGATGATGTAGTACAAGTATGGTTTTTATTTGTTATAAAGGAGCATCATTCATATTTTTTGTTTCGGTTCTGCTTATCAGGGTGAGTCATCCTATGTTGCTTCACATATAGGTGAGTTTCGTGATTTTGTACTATGCTTATGTGTTTACCCCTATTGGGAAATTCTATAGTGGTAGCCCATGTCTATTGTTTTGTTTTATTCATTATTGATAGCTATAAGACTAAGAATGACTTTCTGTTACCTATTACGTTAGGTTTGATGTGATTTCTGGGTGGTTGGTTACGATTTGTGAATTAGATGCTCTACCAGTGTGGGAGTTCAGCATGTTTGTGACCTTGCTAGAGGAAATTGAATTAGTGGAAGGTTTTAGTTGGTATGATGTATAATATACTTGTGATTCAGAGCTAAGGATGGGATCCTCGCATTTCCATGAGGTTGTTATATTTGGGCCGGGCTGCGTGCCGTGGTGAAGTTATATTAGGATGAGAGCCTTGTGAGTTGTTTGTATACTTTGATTCTCCCTTGTAGAATTAATTCATAGTATGCTACTGATAGGGAGTTGTGCCGGTCGGGCTTGTTTGATAGTTCTTTCATGTGTTCCCTCATATATTCAATCATATTCATGCTGTGCTTATTGGGGTTTAGCTTGCGAGGTGTGTGCCCAAGTGGTGTTGGGTGTGACTTATATATTTGAGTGAATAATCATGGATTTTTTGTGCTTCTTGCATCCTTGGCAGTGTCATGGAGGTTTGGAACGGGGTTTTAGCTGATATAGGGTTAATTGTCGGTGCTGGGTTTGGGTATGAATGTCTATTGTTATTATAAATGTTGTTATGGACATATGTGTAGTGTGTTTGTATCTGATAAGTGTATACATAGGTTATTGCAGCTGGTTGAGGCTGATACCATGTGTTGATGTTGGAATCAGGTCTTGTGGCAATAACCGGATGGTGAGAAATTTGGTTCTAAGGCCTATTGGTATTGGTGGAAGGAAAAACCTTCAATTGAGGTGGTGTTATGGGGCTTACTTGGGTTTGGGGTGATGTGGGGTCACCCGTGGGTGTATGTAGGGTTTGTTCACTCAAGCATTGATGACTTCGGAACGATTCTTGGCACGGTCGAGGACGAACGTTTGTTTAAGAGGGGGGAAGGTAACGACCCGACCGGTCGTTTTGAGAACTAGTGTCCCGTTCATAGGCTTAAGGTCTCGAGCAGCTTCGTATTATGTATTATGACTAGCGTGTGTGGTGGAGTTCGGATTTCGGATGATTCATGATCAATTTAGAAGAAGGATTCTTGTTTTATAAGCTTAAACAGTAATAGTTGACCGGAGTTTGATTTTTGTATAGACGACTCTGAAATGGCATTTTGATGATTCCAATAGCTTCATATGGTTATTGTGGACGTAGGCGTGCATCCAAATTTGGATTTAGAGGGCCGTAGGATAATTAGAAGCATTTTGGCAAAAATTGGAAAGTTCAGAGATTTGACCGAGAGTTGACTTTATTGATATGGCGCTCGGATTGCGATTCATAGAGTTGGATTAGCTACGTTACATCATTTGAGACTTGGATGCAAAGTTTTACGTCATTCCGGGTTGATTTGATATGTTTCGGCGCGAGTTGTAGAAGTTGAAAGTTCATAAGTTTATTAAGTTCGATTTGAGGTGCGATTCGTATTTCTGATATTGTTTGATGTGATTTAAGGCCTCGAGCAGGTCCATGTTATGTGTTGGGACTTATTGGTATGTTCGGATGGGGTCCCGAGGGGCTCGGGTGAGTTTCGGATAAGCTTGGGTTGTGTTGCGCTCATTGTTTATGTTTCGACATCGTTTCTTCAAGTATAAATGCTACGACATTAAGAAAATGACCCCCAATTGCTGTTTTGATTGAAGCATTACATTTGTATCATAATTATGGAGCCATAGCAAAATAATTGTTGAATTTTGACATCGTATGAGCGAGTCATGCTCATTTTAGTGTCGGAGAAGAGAGCCGGTGATGGTGCTTCGCAGATGCGAAGTTGGGTCCGCATATGCGACCCCGCATGTGCGAAAAATGGTCCGCAAATGCTGAAATTACAGCTGGCAGACCGTATGTGCGGATTTTTGGTCGCGGAAGCGAAATTCCCTGTGTATTTTAATATGAGTACAGAAGTTCATTTTTGAATTAATCTTGTTTTGATTAGAGAATTGAGAGTTCTTATCAAAAACTTTTTCTGAAAAGAATATTTGGGTTTTAAACATCGATTGAGAGTCGGAATTGGATGAAACTAGTATGGTTAGACTCGTAACTGAATGAGTATTCGGATTTTCTGAATTTTGTCGTGTTTCGAGGTGTGGGCCCGGGGTTATTTTTGGGTTGACTTTTATGTTTTATTTAAAGGTTGAAGCTTTATTATCCGGAATCATTTCCTATGAGTTTTGTTTATGATTTGAAGTTTTTTTGGCTTGCTTTGTGCCATCCATAGGTTGTTCCACTCTTAGAGTAACGGTTTAGCTTCTTTGAGATAAGTATCTTGCCTAACTTTTTGTGGGGGAAACTACCCCTTAGGATTTGAGTCATTTGTGCTAATTGTGTCATGTGAAGGCCGTGTACGCGAGGTGACTAGTACATACTCGGGCTTATTTGTGAAAATTTAATCGTTTAGTGCTCTTAGGTTCTTATGTTCATTAGATGTGAAGTTGTTTTAGCATGTTAAATCCCACATTTACTAAATTTACCCTTACGAGTCTTATTTGGAATGAATTGATTCATGTTTTACCCTTGTTGCCAATTAAACGCTTATGTGCCTTAATTGAAGATATTGCCTCTTTATTGCTATATTTTCTGTAATTTCTTATCCTTAATTAAAGTAATTATTATCCTTTCCGTAATTTCTTATCCTTAATTGAAATTATTATTATTCTTTCCGTAATTGCTTATCCTTAATTGAAGTCATTATTATCTTTTGCGTAATTGATTATCCTTAATTTACTTTATTAGTATCTTTTCCGTAATTTCTCAAACTTAATCGAGGTTTTGTTATTCCTTTCACTATTGACTTATCATTATTTAGAATCATTGATTCATGATATCTTTCTTACCGTCGAGTTGTAGTTATGTGGAAATAATTGTTGCAAGCTATCTCTCCCCTTGTTGAGCTATTCTTGTTGAAACCATTATTCTCTTTTGTCTCTTTCATCGTGAGCTCGTTCGTCCATTTCTTTATGTTCTGAAGCTCTTAAGTTGATTTACTTGTCGTATTCCCGTGTTATTTTTGTTGTTGCTGTTGTACCGAGTATTGGTGAGCCGAGGGCTATGAGTGGTTGTGGTATTAAAACTGTTTAGAGGAAATATTGTGGCATATGTGCACATGTTGTAAACTTATTTTATTGTGTTGTTATGTTTTGGCACATGTGGTATTGTTGAGAGGATTGTCGGGGTGTTTGCACATGAGTTGTTTGTGCTATTGTTATTATTGATATTTGCACATGCGGCGTGATAAGGCGGGCTATATATGTGGGTTTGCGTATGTGGCTAGACAAGGTGAGAATATTATGATGTGCTTGCGTCGAGACAGTGTGGGCATTTAATTTATTATTGTGCACGTGGCGAGACAAGGCGGGCTATATTGGGGAATGATTTGTGATGACTTGTGATGGCCTGAGGGCATTGTTATTGTTGTTATTTGTGTAGTGGCATGCATACCCTGTGTGAGTTAGACTGTGTACATTTTGTGGCGATCGTTTCTTATGTGCCATTCATTGTCTCTACCCTTGCTTGTTTACTTGAATTGTGGTAGAACACTTGTACAACCATACACGTTAATAAATCACCCATATCGGTTTAAGAAGATGAACCCTGATGTTATTGAGAATTTACAGGTACAGCCTGATGGTAGGCTATAATCCCGTATTTTAGTCGCTTATGGCACTTTAATTTACTACACTTCAATTGAGCTTGATATTATGGAATGAAATCGAGCTATTTAGAGCTTTGAAGCCTGAGTAAAAGCCCAGGGGATTAAGTCGGAATCGCTTTCAGGGGTCGAGAACCACATCAGAATTTCAAAACGCAAGGAAAGAATTCACTCTGACAAAAACATATAACCGCGACACGTGGGGCGGCGTGTGGGGCACCGCAGCTGCCCAAATTCTGCCCCAGTAAATTTTGCACGCTCTCTGACCAATCCCACTATAGCCCCGCCTGGTGCATCGCCCCATGCGGCACGCCCGTACAATGTTTACAGAGCTGGAATCCTATTTCACGTAGGAAAAGGAGTTTTTGTCTAGCCACGACCCTACTAAATATTAATACATGTAAAAATGTTATTTTTAGGACTTTTGACACATCTTAAACCCAAAGAATCCAAGGAGGAGGTGGAGAAGCAAAAGCACAATGATTTCATCATCCAATCCTCCTCAAGACAAGAGTTTGGATCGTTTTATGTTTTCCTTTTATCTAAACATTGTTGTGATGAATTGCTCCATATTTATGGAGTTGTTCTCTTTAGGGTTTGATGGATTTGATGTATTGATACTTTTTTGTGGATAATAACTCTAGTATTTATGTATAGCATCGTTCTGGATGTTTTAATCGTTGCATCTATATTCACTTGTCCATTTAATCGAGAGAACTTGTGATATTCTTGCATTCTATCTTGTTGGTTGAATTCATTAATTCTTCTTAGTAATCGAAAGAGGCTAATTGAATTGTTGATTAAACCTAGTTAGGAGAATAATTGAGAGAGGTTCTCCTAAAGACCAATCCACTACTATCTCCTGCATATCTTCACTGATCTTAAATCAGTTCATCTTGTGAGGTTGAGACTTAATCGAGAGAGGAGTTTCTACTAAACAATTGAATTAATAAACTACTGAATTCGAGAGACTCACTTGAACATTAGAAGTGAAATTATCTAGAGTTAAATCCCAACATTTTTCTTGCACCTATCCTATCAACCCTATCTTCTCCCAATTGATAATCTTCTTTGCTCACTACTGGCGTCGATTGTCATTAGCCAAAACTTTAGATTCTTAGTTAACTTTAGTTTTAATTACAGAAATCTCAATTGCTGATCATCTTGGATAGCAATCAAGCTATAAACTACAAACAATACTATTTAACTCCAATCCTTGTGGATACGATATTATATTTTACTATATTCATTTATCGAGCATATTTAAGTGTGTGTTTTTCGCTCATCAAATTTTGACGTCGTTGTCGGGGATTGGCAATCAATAGTGTTGGAAATAGTTTTTAGTGCTAATTCAGGAATTTTTCTTTTTATTTTATTTTTCTCTTTTTACAGTTGGTGCTCCTTGACTATGCGCATGCTACATGTTAGATTGGTGCATGACTCAGTCGTCTGGGAATGAAGTGCAACAATACAAGCCAAAAATAGAGATACAATTGCGATAGTTGAGGAAGGAAAAATATCTCCCTGTGTATATAGAGAAGGTTGGAAAATCCTCAACAAAAGAAAGCATGTTCGGAGATGATGATAATGTAGATTTGGCTCCGATGGAGGCAACCTAGCGAAGAGAAAAAGCTGAAAGGGATGGTGAAGAAGAAGCTATTAGAGATGCACAAATTGCATATGAATAAGTGAGGACTCGGAGAATGGCACAGAATCAGCCCTTGGGTGCAAACTCGGAAACATAGCTCTCTGCCAAAGGTTATCAAGTGTTAGACCACCCCCAGTTGCAGTTAATAATTTCGAGTTGAAGCAAGGGTTACTTCAAATCCTTCAAAATTATTGTGTCTTCAGTGGAAAGTAGAACAAAGATCCAAACAATCATCTAATGGACTTCGAGGAGATAATGAACACCTTTCTATATAATGGTGTGTCACAAGATGCAGTTTACCTAAGGGCATTCCCCTTCATTCTCAAAGATGATGCAAAGCATTAGCTTTGAAGCTTGCCCCAGGGATCAATTTGAACATGGGAGGAGATGACCAAAACATGTCTTGCTAAATATTTCTCCTCAGCTAAGACGGGCAAGTTTAGAAGAGAAATCCATAACTTTCACCATACCGAGACTGAAACTGTTTTTGAAGCTTGGGAGAGGTTTAAGGAGAGTGTGCGAAAGTGTCAACATAGCGGAGTTGAACTCTGGATACAACTCCAGGACTTTTGGGATGGATTGACATCGACCTCAGGTAGAACATTGAGCAATGCTGCTGGAGGTCCGTTGATGAAAAAGACTGTAGAAGAGATAGTCACAATTCTAGATGAGTTATCTGAAGATGAAAATCAGTGGCCCTCGGAGATTGCTGAAAGATGAAGATCACCCAGTGTTCAGAAGGTTGATACTAACATATCTGTGCAGGTACAACTTGATGCCATGGCCAATGAAATAAGGAATCTGACCTTAGCCTCGATACATAACGAGCCTCATGCAGCCAATGATATATGTCAAGAGGACACCCTACTCATGAGTGTCAAGCTACCATGGAGGAAGTAAATGTTGTGGGTAATTAAAATTTCAATGCAATGGGTCAGAAGCACCCCGATGTTTCATGGAGTTCACCTGGGGTACAACAAATGCATGGCAAAAAAATAACTCCAGATTTCAGGAGAGGCCGCAGTCTCGGTCTCAACAACCAATTTAGACCGGGTTAGAATATTTGATGAAGTCTTTCATTATCAAGATAGATGACAGATTAAATGCTCATGGTGCAACTAATAAAGAACTTGGAACATATTTGCGTAACATGGAGAGACAAGTGCGACAAATTGTAAATATATTGTCTAAACGAATCCCAGGTACTCTGCTAGCTAATACTAAAAAGAATCCCAAAGAAACGGTAAATATTGTGATCTTGAGAAGCACGCAAGTATTGAAAGATCCCACTCCAGTCCAAAAAGAGGTAATACCTGAAAAAGAAAGTGGGGATAAGCTAAAAATTGAAGATTGTAAGAAGTAAAAAGGTAAGAAGGGAGTAGAGAAAATGAAGAAGGAGGAAACTTCAAGAAGGGAGGACTCTAATGAAGAGACCAAGCACATGCCTGCTTTAACTTTTCCCTAAAAGCTCTATATAGAAAAGTTGGACAAGCAGTTTGAGGGATTTTTAGATATGTTGAGATTGGTTAATGTAAACCTGCCATTCACCGAAGTTCTCTCACATATGCAAGCTTATGCAAAGTTCTTGAAGGAGATCCTTACAAAGAAGAGGAATATAGAACAGACATCGGTTTCTAGCTCACGGAGCATTGCCGTGCAATCTTTCAAAACAAAGTCCCACAAAAGTGTGGAGATCCAGGGAGTTTTACAATACCTTGCTCTTTAGGCACTCTTAACTTTGATAAATCATTATGTGATTCTGGTGCCTCAATGAATCTAATGCCTTTATCAATTTATAGGAAACTAAAGAATGAGATTGGAGAGATAAGGTATGCACCAATATCAATCAACAGATGGCAGATCAAAAATAGATAACACCCGAGGGCAGATCAAAAATAGATAACACCAGTAGACTTTATAGTGGTGAAGATGGAGGAGAATAAGGAGATACCCCTCATCCTAGAAAGACCATTATTAGCAACAGGAAGAGCAATATTAGATATACATGAGAAAAATCTCATGCTTAGAGTGGGAGGAGAAACTGTAATGTTCAAGATGGATGTAGAAAAGGGGTGAAAAAGGAGAAGCCAACTGCAAGTGTTGAGTGGAAGATGAAGGGTGTGAAAGAGAAGGATGCATTGAGTGAAAAAGATAAGTGTGGGGTGTACCCCAAGAAGGCTAAAAGGAAGTTGTCCGCATGGATGTGTGCACTAGTTCGGGTCTGTGGAATGGATCCCTACTTTGATTCAGACCCCGACTAGATAGTCAGGGAAGTTTCCTCTATCTTGTTCTTTTTAATTGTGTGCCATAGTGACATGCCACAACTTAAAATATGGGGTGGGGGATATTGTATGTTGTAAGTATATTAATCTTAGTTGTTGATTTAGTTAGTTGGATTGTTTTTGCTTTTGTTAGTTAGAGTAGTAGAAACAAATTGATAAAAACATAAAAAATTTAAAATGTTTTATTTTTCCCGACGATGGATATCATTCGACAGGTTTCTTGAGGGATTAAAGTCGAAAGGAAAAGACAAAAAAATCATTTGTTAGGTAGTGTATCAATTCCCCCTTGGGTTTTCTTTGTGACGCGATTCCTTTCCAAGGGTTTAGTTTGCTTCGGTGTAGTTAGTTTTTATTTTATAGAAGTAGGAAACCTTGTGCTGCGATTTGAAATTAAAGCAATATCTCTTGACTTTATTATGCCTTGAGAAGAGTGAGTGCTTTGGTTGTGACGCTTAGGCTCAATTTGTTACTGTTGTATAAGTGCCTTAAATGGTATGAGCTTAGCTTTACTTAACTGGTTTGACTAGAGTGTCTTGATAATCCGATCTTGAGTGAGTTATGTGCCATGTGTGTTTGAGGTTTTGTGTTATTATATGCATTGCATTCGATGTCTAGAACTTGCCACGTGTGTTTGCAAAGCGAAATAGTAGTTTTGTTCAGTCTTGGAAGTGATACAGGCATTTCTTTGTTGAGCCAGTTATATACTTTTAGCCACCTAATTGTTATGTATCTTATTTAAACCCTTTGATCTTGTAATCCTATTTCTTTGGCAACCACGTTAGAAGCTTTACTCAATTGTTTGAATTGACCATCTATTTGAACCTTGTACCTCTCGTGAGCACTTGTAATTGTTTTGAACTGTGTAAAAATTGAAGTGTGGGGTGGCTGGTTTGGCTTTTGAGTGGAACTAATGAAATAAGGAGAAAGATGCACTATTTTGAAACCGTAAGAGCCACTTGAATTGAAAAAAGAAAGAAACAATAGTTGTATTGTTGACCTCTATGTTAGAGTAAGTGAGCGGGTTATAAATAATGCGTGGTTCACCTGAGTCAAATCCTGAATGAATATGTTACACTATTGTGCTTACACATTAAATCGTTTGTCGATACGACATCAGAATATAGAGATATTCGCATTTTCGCGAGACTGTACTAGCAGCTCCCAATAGGACACACTTAGGTGGTGGATGACCCTTGAACATTTTAACGTGGTTAGACGCATCATTTTTGGCTATTTTTGACCAAGATGATTTCCCAAACTCTCTCAACACCTCTCTAACAGCTATCCAAGGTTCCAAGTCTAATCCAAGGTGGTTTTACCTGGACCGATCCTTAAAAGTTAGCCTAAGTGAAGAAAAGAGCCTCTATGGTGTTGTGATGCCATTAAGGGTGCTTGTGAGCTAAAGGAAGCTTTGGTTAGAGTTTTTCTGATTATGTAAGGTATGTATAACACTCTATTTCTTGGGCTTAAGCTTATATATGCGTTGGTTGAGTTATTTAGATGAAGAATTACAAGATAGAACTTGAAGTTGTATAAGAAGTTGTTGTCACTTATTGGACTATTTGGGAGTTATGTATATGACTTCATATGGCTGGAAATCATGGGGAATGGCTTGGTTATAATGTTCGTATTGTTGTTATGCTAGTAAATATTTTTAGTATGTTGATAATGTTTTAAATAGGAGAATAAGCAACCACACAATACCTAGAAGTTGTCAATATTGTTGTAATATGTTGTTGGGTTGCTTGATGTTACTTTCATGATGGATATAAGGTTGCAATGTCATGCCAATATATGTTTCTATATTCTGGACTAGTTGAAGGTGTTTTAAGTGTAGGGGAGATGTTAAAAAGAGTTGGGATGTTGTTCCAATCGAAGCTTACCGCTCGTCGTGTTAAGTAGTAGTTCTGATGGTGACATTTGTGCACTTGTTGTTGTGTAGGGTGAATTGTGTTGTTGGGTTGTTCGGTGTGTTGTGGTGCTGAAAGTATATAGTTGAAGGTCGTATGTGATCTTGTTGTTTTTTATGGACTTGGGGAAAGAAAGCAAACCAAGGAAGATGCTGCCCGTTTTAATAATAAATAAGCTTGCCGTCCGTTGTACGATAGTTGCATCTTTCATAAATTAACAATAGCATCATTATCATTGTTGTAGATTAAAGTGCGATGAGTCGATTTCAACATGGT
>AWOL01S0012180.1:42700-58253 GCA_000715115.1 Nicotiana otophora | reverse complement strand
ATACATTTACCATCGAGATATGGCCGGTCGGGCAGTCATGCATTTACCACCGTGCTACGGCCGATCGGACAGTTACCACTGATCAGTTGGGTAGTCATACATCATACGATATGGATAATAGTCTCAAAAAGAAGCATTGTATATATGTAAGTATAATAAGTATGCATATACGGTGGCATTTCAGAGATTCAGGTTGATTCTTATATGTCTTTAATTAATGTTGACTTACTGTTATGTTTCAGTTCTACCTTACATACTCAGTACATTATTCGTACTGACGTCCTTTAGTTGGGGACACTACATTCATGCCTGCAGGTATTGATAATCAGTTTGACAAGCCCTCATAGTAGACGAGATTGGCATTCGGCAAAGGATCGGTAAGACTCCACCTCATTCGGAGTGCATCTGAGTCTATGCGTCATTGTGTCAAAATTTTACTACAGACTTATGGGTAGGCCGGTACCCTGTCCCATTTGATGTCAAATAATCTTAGAGGCTTTGTAGATAGAGGTTCATTTTGTACAGTATGTCAGAGGCCTTGACGGCCCATATGTATTCATGTTTTAAGAAAATATGGTTCAGTGATACAGTGTTTTCCCACTTACTCTTGTACATTATGAGTTGTGGCCATGCTGGCCCATGATAGTTATAAAAGGAATGAGTTCAGCCAACTCGACCTATGTATGTTCTAGTTTTGGTCGAATGATCATGAGTTACAGAATGGTTTGCTCGGGCCACCACGGCACCGGGTGCCAGCCACACCTCCCAGGTTTGGGGCGTGACAAAGTGGTATTAGAGAAAGTTGTATCCTAGGGAGTCTACAAAGCCGTTCCTAGTAGAGTCTCACTTATGGGTGTGTTGAGCGCCACAGTTATAATTGAGAGGCTATAGGAAATTTAAGAAATATTACCCTTCTTTTGTTTCTAGATCGTGCCATAAAGCTGAGTCATAAGAAGTCAGTATGAAGCTTTCACAAGATTTTGTATGCACCAGAGGTGCAGGTATCACAGTAGAGCTTTAAGTCATAATTTCCACCTATGTGGAAGGGAAGTTATGAAAGAAACAAAAGATACGATGCGAGATTGAAAGGTAAGTAAGTTAAAGATGAAGAAGATACGAGATACTCAAGTAGAAAATATTGTGAATAGTCGAGACTTCAGATACAGGTTGGGTTTTAGTTTAATTTACAAAGGAGACCCTAGTGAAAATTTTGTAAATGTAATGCTATTCCGTAAGTAGTTCTACTCTTAGTAGTTAAGAAGCTCTATGTTATTCATTCCTTTAAAGTTATATATTTAAGTATGTTTAAGTATGTCTCTAAGTCTATATTGAGGCGTACGATAAAGATGTTAATGTTTATAATATAGTGATATATGTACATGCATCTTCATTCATTTATCACTGTGCTACGACCGGTCGGGCAGTTACCATCAGTTGGACAGTTATGTGTCATTTTTTACCACCGATCGGGCAGCTACACATTTACCATCGAGCTACGGCCGGTCGGGCAGTCATGCATTTACCACTACACTACGACCGGTCGAGCAGTTACCTCTGATCGGTTGGGCAGTCATGCATCATATGATATGGATAATAGTCTCAAAGAGAAGCATTGTATATATATAAGTATAGTAAGTATGTATATACGGTGGTACTTCAGAGATTCAGGTTGATTTTTATATGTCTTTAATTAATATTGACTTACTGTTATGTTTTAGTTCTGCCTTACATACTCAGTACATTATTCATACTGATGTCCTTTTGTTGGGGACACTGCATTCATGCCTGCAGGTATAGATAATCAGTTTGACGAGCCCTCATAGTAGACGATATTGGCATTCAGCGAAGGATCGGTAAGACTCCACCTCATTCGGAGTGCATATGAGTCTATGAGTTATTGTGTCAGAATTTTGCTACAGCCTTATGGGTAGGCCAGCACCCTCTCCCATTTGATGTCAAATAATCTTAGAGGCTTTGTAGACAGAGGTTCATTTTGTATAGTATGTCAGAGGCCTTTACGGTCCATATGTATTCATGTTTTAAGAAAAAATGGTTAAGTGATACAGTGTTTTCCCACTTACGCTTGTACATTATGAGTTGTGGCCATGTTGGCCCATGATTGTTATAAAAGAATGCTTTTAGCCAACTTGACCTATGTATGTTATAGTTTTGGTCGAATGATCATGAGTTACAGAATGGTTCGCTCGGGCCAGCACGGCACCGGGTGCCAGCCATGCCTCCCCAGGTTTGGGGCGTGACACGGGTGCAGTTAGTTTTATTTTTTTCTAGGAGTAGGAAATCTTGTGCTATGATATGAAACGAAGAAAATATCTCTTGACTTTATTATACTTTGAGAATAGTAAGTGCTTTAGTTGTGATGCTTAGGCTCAGTTATTTACTCTTGTATAGGTACCTTTAATTGTATGATCTTAACTTAGCTTAACTGCTTTGACTATATTGTCTTGATAGTCCAATTTTGAGTGAGTTATATTCCATGTGTGTGTGAGATTTTGTGTTACTGTGTGCATTGCATTTGATGTTTAGAACTTTTCTCATGTGTTTGCAAAGCGAAATTGTAGTCTTATTCAGTCTTGGAAGTGATATAGGCATTTCTTTATTGAGCCAATTATATGCTTTTAAACACCTAATTTTTATGTATCTTAATCAACCCCTTTGATCCTATAATCTTGTTTCATTTGCAACCACATTACAAGTCTTACTTATTTGTTTGAATTGACCATCTATTTGAACCTTTTACCTCTCCTGAGCACTTGAATATTGTATGAACTTTGTAAAAGTTAAAGTGTGGGGTGATGGTTTGGCTTTTGAATGGAACTATTGAAATAAGGAGAAAGGTGCATTGTTTTGAAAAAGTAAGAACTACTTGAATTAAAAAAAGAAAAGGAAAAAAGTAAAGTAGTTCTATTGGTGTTAAAACTATTCATTGATAGTGGTAATTGTTGATGTATTTGTGGTTAATGAAGTTGGGAGTTGATGTATATTGATGTGAAGCTGGAGCTATGGTTGACATAAGTGTGGGGTTTTGCACGGTTAACTGTATGTGTTAAAGTGCTTAGAGAGGTGTAGTAACTCTTATATCCAAATGTAACCTACCGATCCCGCAGCCTACACTAAAACCAAATAATGTCGTACTTGATCCTTGACTGAATGAGCTCAATTAGTAGAGTAGTACACTATGGGCAAGCCCATGGTACGTCTTCTGTGGCATATGAATGTTGTTTCTCAGAGTGAGTGAAGTCTTTCTATCTTGAGTTCAGAATTGTTCTTAATTTTATTGTGTGTAGAACTAGACTCCATTGTTGTGTGAGGGCACTTGATTCACGAAGGAAAGGTAATTTCGTGGACCTCTGTGTTAGAGTAGGTGAGCGGGTTATGAAAACTATGTGGTGCTTTTGAGTCAAATCTCGACATAAGGATGTTACGTTATTGTGCTTAATCTGTTTTAAATATTCTTGGAGTGATGAGTTAGGAGAGTTGTTTTAAAAGGTCGTGTCTTTAAAAAGTGTAGTTTGATTGCTTGATGGTAGGCTATAATCTCATGTTTTGGTCGCTTATTACATTACAATTTACTGCAGTTTAATTGAGTTTGACCGTTAATTGCTAGAGTTTTGCACTAATTGTGCGTTATGCTTTGTAGGAGTGTTTTCGATCTATGAAAATGTTACAGAATAAATTTGGATGATTTGGAGCTTTGAAGTATGAGTAAAAGTTCAAGGGAATAAGTCAGGATCGCGTACATGGGTTGATAACCACGCCGGGATAGTTAAAAATCAAGAAAACTCCATACTCAGAGAAAGTCCCACAGCCGCGACGCATGAGGCTCCACGTGGGGTTCCATAGTAGGCCTATTCTCTGTTGTCTATCAGAAATAAACTCATTGAACTTCCCCACTAATGAACCGCATGGCCCGTCGCCCCATGTGGCGTGCCTGTGCAAATCGTTCAGAGATTGTTTCCTATTTTGCGCTGGAGTTTTTATCTGGGCCCGACCCTACTTAGTATAAATACATGTAAAAACATTATTTTATGGACTTCTAACACATATTAGACCTAAGTAATCCAAGGAGGATGTGGAGAAGCAAAAGCTCAAGGATTTCATCATTTAATCCTCACCCAAGACAAAGGTTTGGATCGTTTTATGTTTTCCTTTAACTTAAACATTGTTATGATGAATTACTCCATATCCATGGAGTAGTTCGCTTTAGGGTTTGATGGATTTAGTGTATTGATACTTGTTTGTGGATAATTAACTCTAGTTTTATGTATTGAATCGTTTGGATGTTTTAATTGTTGCATCTATATTCACTTGTTCATGTAGTCGAGAGAGGCATAACATGTGATATTGCTACATTATACTTTGTTGGTTGAAGTCAGTAATTTTTCTTACTAATCGAAAGAAGCTAGTTGAATTGTTGATTAAACTTAGTTAGGAGGATAATCGAGAGCAGTTCTCCTAGAGACCAATCCACTATGAATTCTTGCATATCTTCACATGCTTAAAATTGGTTCATCTTGTGAGGTTGAGACTTAATCGAGAGAGGTCTTTCTGCTAATCAATTAAACTAATAACCAAGTGAATTTGAGACTCACTTAGAATTGAATTATCTAGAGTTAAATCCCAAACATTGCTCTTGCACCTGTCCTATCAACCCTATCTTCTCCCAATTGATATCTTCCTTTGCTTAATACTTCCGTTGATTGTCATTAGTGAATAGTTTAGACTCTTTGTTAATTTTAGTTTAAATCAACTAAGATTAATTTAAGGTTAAATCACATAAACCTCAGTTGTTGATCATCTTGAATATCAATTTAGCTACAAACTCCGATAATACTATTTAAATTCAATCCCTGTGGATACGATATTATAAATTACTATATTAGACTAGCGATCATATTGTAGTGTGTGTTTTGCGCTCGTCAAAGTGTGGGGTGTTTATTGTAGGCTATAATTACGCGTTTTAGTCTCTTATTGCACTATAATTCACTGCACTTTACTTGTGTTAAGCTTTAATTGGTAGTATTTTTCACTTATTGTTTGTTTCATGCCTTGTATGGGTAATTCAGAGTTATGTAGATGTTGTGCAGCTAATTCGAGCTATTTGGAAATTTGAAGTTTGAGTAAGGTCCCAAGGGAATAAGTCAATATCGTGTTCGGGGGTCGATGATCACGTCTGGACATCACAAATCAAGCAAAAAGAAACACTATGAGTAATTTGCACTACTGCAGTGTGTAGGGTGGCGCGTCGTGTGTGCCGCAGCAGTGTGTTTTGGCAGCTTGATGAAAATTACATGCTCCCTGATAAGTGCCACTAAGGTCCCACATGGTGCGTCGCCCCATGCGACGTGCTTGTGCAATTTTATAGAGTTAGTTTCCTATCTCAGCTAGGAAAGGGTGATTTCGTCGGGGCCCGACCCTACTTGGTATAAATACATGAAAAATATTATTTTATGGACTTTTGACATACTTTAGACATAAGGACACTAAGGAGGAGTTGAAGAACACAAGCACAAGGATTTCATCATTCCTTCCTCACTCAAGACCCGAGCTTGGATCGAATTTATTGTTTCCTATACTATAATTATATGTGAGATGAATTTCTCCATGTCTATGGCGCAGTTCCCTCTAGGGTTCGTTGGATTTGGTATATTGATGATTGTTTGTGAATTATAACTCTAGTTTTATGTATTGAATCATTTTGGAGGATTTAATTTTTGCATCTATATTCACTAGGTAATGTAATCGAGAGAGGCGTAACTTGTGATATCTTTGCATTATATTGTTAGTTGAGTTCATAGATTATTCTAAGTAATCGAAAGAGGCTAGTTGAATCACTGCCTAAACCTAGTTAGGAGAATAATCGAATGCGGTTTTCCTAAAGACCAGTCCACTACGCATTCTTGCATAGCTTCACATGCTTAATTTGATTCATCTCGTGAGGTTAAGTCTTAATCGAGAGAAGAGTTTTTGTTGAACACTTGATTTGAGAGACTCACTTAAACATTGGAAGTGAAATATCTAGAGTTAGATCCCGAATAATTATGTTGCATCTATCCTTTCAAAACCATATCTTCTCCCACTGATAACCATATTTTCTTATCCCTTGTCTTGATAGTCACTAGTCAATAGCTTTAGATTCATAGTTAATTTTAGTTATTAATCCTATAAATCTCAATTGTTGATTCTCCTAGATAGAAATCAAGCTAGAAATTACGAAAATACTGTTTAAATCAAATCTATGTGGATACGCTATTATATTATACTATCTTTGATTAAAGAGCATAATTTAAGTGTGTGCTTTGCGCTCGTCAAATTTGGGCGCCGTTGTCGGGGATTGGCAACAATAAGTTTGTAGTGCTAATTTAGTATTTTTTTCTTTTTATTTTATTTCCCTTTTTACGGTTGGTGTTTGTTGGTTGTGTGCAGGTTACAAGTTAAGATTGGTGCATGACAAGAGTTTATGTGAAAGGAGTGCTACCATACGAGCCAATGTTAGAAACAAAACTACGACAACTGAGGAAGGAAAGATATCTCACAAAGGAGTTAGAAAAGGTTGGGCAACCCTCAACCCAAGAAACTACGGCCGGAAACGGTGATGATAATGTAGATTTGGCTGCAAGAGAGGCACCCCAACAATGATAAAAAGCTTTACAGGATGCTGAGGAAGCAACTATTAGAGTTGCATAGAATGTCTATGAAGAAGAGAGGGGTCACAGAATTAATCAACATCAACCAATGGCTGCAGACCAGTTTTGAAATATAACTCCCATGCCTGTGAGACCACTTGGCGCTTATGCTAGACCGGTATACATTCAAGGATTATCAAGCATTAGACCACATCCAATAGCAGCAAACAATTGTGTGGAAGTAAGGGTTGCTTCAAACCTTTCCAAATTGTTATTTCTTCATAGGAAAGATGAACGAAACTCCAAACACATATCTAATGGACTTCGAGGAGATTATGAAAACCTTTCAATACAATAGGGTGTCACAAGATGCAGTGTACTTAAGGGAATTCCCCTTTTTACATAAATATGGTGTGAAGGAGATGACCAGAATATTGCTTGATAAATATTTCTCCTCAGCTAAGACGGGCAAGATTAGAAGAGAAATCCATAACTTCTGCCAGAAAGAGATTGAAACAGTTTTTGAAGCATGGAAGAGGTTTAAGGAGATCGTTAGAAATTAACAACATGGCAGAATTGATATTTGGATGCAACTCAAAGACTTTTGGGAAGGATTGACACCGACCTCGCATAGAACATTGAGGAATGTAGTTGGAGGCCCTTTTATGAAAGAGACTCCAGAGGAGAACTTACAATTGATGATGAGTTATTTGAAGATTCCAATCAGTGGACCTCTGAGAGTGCTAAAAGAATAAAATCAATTGGTGTTCACCAAGTTGATGCTAATACATCTGTGCAGGTACAACTTGATGTTATGGCTAAAGAAATACGAAAACTGACCTTAGTCAGGATATGAAATGAGCCTCACACAGCTTGTGTTATATGGGGAACACGACACCCTAGTCATGAGTGTCAAGCCTTAACTGAGGAAGTGAATGTTGTGGGAGACTTATGATTTTAATGCAATGGATCAAAGGCACCCCGGATTTTCATGGAGTTCACCTAGGGGAACTTTGAATGAATGGCAACAGAACAACCCCAGAACCCAGTGACAAGGAGCTCCAGTCTTCCAATAACAGTTTCCACATTCTAATCAGTTCAGTATGGAAGATGTAATGAAGGATTTGATTATCAAGACAGATGAGAGTCTTAAAACTCATAGCTCATCTACACGGGAACATGGAGCATCTATCAAAGAACTGGGTACAGGTTTTCGGAACCTGGAAAGTTAGATTGGTCAGCTAGCTACTCTATTGCTTGAGAGGATTCAAGGAACTCTCCATGATGATACGGAAGGAAATCCCAAAGAAACATTGAATGTTATAACTTTTAGAAGTGGGCAAGGGTTGAAAGATCTCACCCCAATTGAAAATGATGTGAGATTTGAAATAGGAAATGGGCAGCAGCTGAAGTGTGATGTTGGTAAGAATAAGAATGGCCAGATGAAAGTTGAGAAAAAGAAGAAGGAAGAAAACTCGAGAAGGGAGGACCATGAGGAGAGCAAACATATGCCTGCTCTGCCTTTCCCTCAAAAGAAAAGTAAAGAAAAGCTTGACAAGTAGTTTTAGAGATTTCTGAATGTGCTGAAATTGGTTCATGTGAACTTACCATTCACATAAGTGTTCTCACAGATGCCCGCTTGAGCCAAATTCATGAAGGAGATCCTTACGAAGAAGTGCAATATAGAGAAGACTTCATTGGTCTAGCTCACAGAGCATTGCAGCGCGATATTACAAAATAAACTCCCACAAAAGTGTGGAGATCCAGGGAGTTTTACTATATGTAGCTCTTTAGGAACTATTAATTTTGATAAATGCTTATGTTATTCCGGTGCCTTAATTAATTTAATGCCTCTATCTATCTAAAGGAAACTTGAGAAGAAGATTGGAGAGATAAGGTCTGCACCTATATCTTTGCAGTTGGAAGACCAAACTACAATAATACTCTAAGGGATAGTGGAAGATGAGTTAGTTCAGGTGGATAAGTTCGTATTTTGTATGGATTTTATAGTGGTAAATATGGAGGAAAACAAAAAGGTCCCCCTCATCCTAGGAAGACAATTCTTAGCGACGGGTAGAGCTACATTAGATATACGCGAGAGAAAACTCATACTTAGAGTGGGTGAGGAGACTGTGACTTTTAAGATGGATGTAGCAATAGGGGAACAAAAGGATAAAATAGTTGTGAGTGTCGAGTGGAAAGTAAAGGGCTCGAAAGAGAAGGCTGCAATGAGTGAGAAAGATAAGTGTGGGGTGTACACAAAAAAGGTTGAGAAGTAGCTATCTGCATGGATGTGTGCATTAGTTTGAGCGCGAGGAATGGAGCCCGACTTCGACTCAGACCCCGACTAGATGTTCAGGGAAGTTTCCTTTACCTATGCTTTTAAATTGTGTACCATGAGCACATGCCACAACTTAAAGTGAGGGGTGGGGGATATTTGTATGTATGTATATTAGTTTTCTTTTTCTTAATTGTAGGAGTAAGAGATAGAAAAAGTTTAGAATTGTTTTTTATAGTTTATGATTTTTCCCGAGGATGGATATCATCGACCGGTTTCTTGAGGGATTAAAGTCGAAGGAAAAAGACAACAAGAATTTCTTCTCTTAGGTAGTGTACCAAGTCCCCCCTTGGTTTTTCTTTGTGCTGTGGTTATTTTCCAAGGGTTTTATTTAAACCTGGAGTAGTTATACCTTGAATGCAATATCTTTGTGCCGTGGTTCTTTGCACTGTGGTGTGAAATAAAGGCAATATCTCTTAACTTTATTACACCTTGAGAATAGTAAGTGCTCTAGTTGTGATGTTTAGGCTCAGTTTTTGACTCTTGTATAAGTACCTTGAATTGTATGATCTTAACTTAGCTTTAATGCTTTGACTATAGTGTCTTGATATTCCGATTCTGGGTGAGTTATATGCCATGTGTGTGTGAGATTTTGTGTTATTCTGTGCATTGCATTTGATGTTTAGACCTTTTCTTGTGTGCTTGCAAAGCGAAATGGTAGTCTTATTCAGTCTTGGAAGTGATATCGGCATTTCTTTGTTGAGCCAGTTGTTGTTTTTTAACCAGCTATTGTTTATGTATCTTAGTCATCCCCTTTGAGCCTATAATCATTTTTCGTTTGCAACCACATTACAAGCCTTACCCATTTGTTTGAATTGACTATCTATTAGAACCTTTTACCTCTCGTGAGCATTTATTTTATGTACTTTGTAAAAGTTAAAGAGTGGGGTGGTGGTTAGGCTTTTAAGTGGAACTATTGAAATAAGGAGAAAGGTGCATTATTTCGAAATAAGTAAGAGTCACTTGAATTGAAAAAGAAAAGGAAAAAAGAAAAGTAGTTGTATTGTTTTTAAATATATTCCTTGATATTGGTAATTTTTTATGTATTCATGCTTAAAGAAGTAGGGAGTTGATGTATATTCATGTGAATGTGGAGTTAAGGTTTGACATAAGTGTGGAGTTTTGAATGGTTAACTGTAGTCACTCCTATATCCAAATGTATCCTACCCATTACGCAGCCTACATTACAACCAAATAAAGTCCTACTTGATCCTTGACTGAATGAGCTCAATTAGTAGAGTAGTACATATGGGCAACCCTATGGTACGTATTTTGTGGCATATGAATGTTGTTTTTGAGAGTGAGTATATTCTTTCTACATTGAGTTCCTAATTGTTCTTAATTTTATTGTGTGTGGAACTACTCTGTATTGTTGTGTGAGGGTACTTGATTCACGGAGGAAAGGTAATGTCGTTGACCTTTGTGTTAGAGTAAGTGAGCAGGTAGTGAAAAATATATGGTGCTTTTGAGTCAAATCATGAGGCGAGCATGTTACGGTATTGTGCTTAATCTGTTTGAAATATTCTTCGTATGATGAATTAGGAGAGTTGTTTAAAAATGTCGTGTCTTTATAATGTGTTATTTGATTGCTCGAGGATGAGAAATGAGTTAAGTGTGGGGTTTTGATGGTAGGCTGTAATTACGTGTTTTAGTCGCTTACTGCACTCTAATTCACTGCACTTTACTTGTGTTTAGCTTAGATTAGTAGTGTTTTGCACTTATTGTGTGTTTTATGCCTTGTAGGAATGATTCCGAGTTATGTAGAAGTGGTGGAGCTAATTTAAGCTTTTTTGGATCTTTGAAGTCTGACTAAAAGCCCAAGGGATTAAGCCGGGATCGTGTTCCGGGGCCGAGGATAACGTCTGGACATCAAAAATCAAGCAAAAACCAACACTCTGAGGAATTGTGCTGCTGTGACATGTGGGGCGGCGCGTGGTGTGCTGCAGCAGTGTGTTTTGGCAGCCTGTTGAAATTTACATGTTCCCTAATAAGTCCCACTAATGCCCCACATGGCGTGCCGTATGACTGTGCAATGTTTACAGAGTTATTTTCCTATTTCAGCTAGGAAAGGGTGATTTCGTCTGGGCCCGACCCTACTTCGTCTAAATAGATGGAAAAACATTATGTTTTGGACTTTTGACATACTTTAGACCTAAGGAATCTAAGTATGAGTTGGAAGAACACAAGTACGAGAATTTCATCATTACTTCCTCGCTCAAGACCCGAGTTTGGGTCAAATTTATGTTTTCCTATACTTTAATTATATTTGTGATGAATTTCTCCATGTCTATGGGGTAGTTCCCTCTATGTTTGATGGATTATAACTCTAGTATTGAATCGTTTTGGAAGATGTAATTGTTGCATCTATATTAACTATTTCATGTAATCGAGAGAGACATAACTTGTGATATCACTGCATTATATTGTTGGTTGAGTTCATAGATTCTTCTAAGTAATCGAATGGGCTAGTTGAATCATTGATTAAACCTAGATAGGAGAATAATCGAAAGAGGTTTTCCTAAAGACCAACCCACTACACATTCCCGCATATATTCACGTGCTTAAATTGGTTCATTTTGTGAGGTTAACACTTAATTGAAAGAGGAGTTTTCGCTGAGCGTTTCAACTAATAATTGAGTGAATTGGAGATACACACTTGAAAATTGGAAATGAAATATCTAGAGTTAGGTCCAGGACAATTATATTGCACCTATTCTGTCAAACCCCTATCTTCTCCCACTAAAAACCTTATTTGCTTATCCCTTGTCTCGATAGTCACTAGTCAATAGGTTTAGATTCTTAGTTAATTTTAGTTATTAATCCTATAAATCTCAACTGTTGATTCTTCTAGACAACAATCAAGCTAGAAACTAATAGAATACTATTTAAATCCAATCCCTATGGATACGATAATATGCTATACTATCTTTGATTAGCGAGCATAATTTTTGTGTGTGTTTTTCGCTCGTCAAATTGTTGCGCCATTACTAGGGATTGGAAATCAATAGTGTTTGAAATAGTTTGTAGTGCTAATATAGGAATATTTTCTTTGTATTTTAATTTTCCCTTTTTACAGTTGGTGTTCGTTGGCTGTACGCAAGTTACATGTTAAGATTGGTGCATGAATCAAGCATCTGCAAAAGAAGTGCTACCATACTAGCCACAGCTAGAAATACAACTGTGACAATTGAGGAAGGAAAAAGATCTCACCATGAAATTAGAAAAGGTTGGGCAACCCTCAACCCTAGAAACTATGTCCGGAAATGGTGATGATAATGTAGATTTGGATACAATAGAGGTATCCCAACAACCAGAAAAAGCTACACGTGATACTGAGGAAGCAGCTATTAGAACTGCAGAGAATGTCTATCAAGAAGATAGGGGTCACAGAATTAATCAACATCAACCCTTGGCTACAGACCAGTTCGGAAATATAGCTCCCATGTCTGGGAGACCACTTGGCGATTATGCTAGACCGACCTACAATCAAGGGTTATCAAGTGCTAGACCACCTCTAACTGCAACCAAATATTTTGAGTTGAAGCAAAGGTTGCTTCAAACCTTTAAGAATTGTTGTGTCTTCAGAGGGTAGATGAACCAAAATCCAAACACAATCTAATAGACTTCGATGAGATTGTGAACACCTTTCAATACAATGGCGTGTCACAAGATGCAGTGTACTGAAGGGCATTTCCCTTTTCACATAAAGATAATGCAAAGGAGTGGCTTTGAAGCTTTCCTAGTGGATCGATTAGAACTTGGGAGGAGATGACTAGAACATTGCTTGATAAATATATCCTCAGCTTAGACGGGAAATATTAGAAGTGAAATCCATAACTTCTGCTAGAAAGAGACTGAAACGATTTTTAAAGCAAGGGAGAGGTTTAAGGAGATAGTTAGAAAGTATCAACATAGCAGAATTGAACTCTTGATGAAACTCCAGGACTTTTGGGAAGGATTGACACCGGCCTCGCATAGAACATTGAGCAATGCATTTGGAGGCCCTTTGATGAAGAAGACTCTAGAGGAGATACTTACAATTCTTGATGAGTTATCTGAAGATGCCAATCAGTGGCCCTCTAAGAGTGCTGAATGAAGAAAATCAACTGGTATTCACCAAGTTGATGCTAATACATCCGTGCAGGTATAACTTGATGTTATGGCTAAAGAAATGCGAAAGTTGACCTTAGCCACGATAGAAATTGAGCCTCACGCAGCCTGTGATATACGTAGAAGAGGACACCCTACTCATGAGTGTCGAGCCTTAACTGTGGAAATGAATGCTGTGGAAAATTATGATTTTAATGCAATGGGTCAGAGACTCCCCAGTTTTTCATTAAGTTCACTTGGGGGTATTGCGAATGCATAGCAATAGAACAACCCCGGACTCCAAGGGCAAGGAACTCCAGTCTTCCAAAATAAGCAGAGGCAGCAATATCAGCCTCCACACTCTAATCAATCCGGTATGGAAGATCTAATAAAGGCTTTTATTATCAAGACATATAAGGGGCTTGAGACTCATACCTCAACTATACGGGAACATGAAGCATCCATCAAAGAACTTGGCACGGGTTTTCGGAACCTAGAAAGACAGGTTGGTCAGCTAGCTACTCTATTGTCTGAGAGGGTTCCAGTAACTCTGCCTGCTGAAATGGAATGAAATTCCAAAGAAATAGTGAACGTTGTAACTTTGAGAAGTGGACAAGGGTTGAAAGATCTCACCCCAATCCAAAAATGACGTGAGACTTTTAAACGAAAGTGGGGCAAAGCTGAAGAGTGAATTTGATAATAAGAATAAGGCCACATGAAAGATTAGAAGAAGAATAAGGAAGAAAACTCGAGAAGGGAGGACCCTGAGGAGAGCGAGCATATGCATACTATGCCTTTCCCTCAAAAGAAAAGTTGTACAAGCAGTTTGGGAGATTTCTGGATGTGCTAAAATAGGTTCATGTGAACTTACCATTCACAGAAGTGCTCTCACAGATGTATACTTATTCCAAATTCTTGAAAGAGATCCTTACAAAGAAGACTAAAATAGAGGAGACCTAAGTTGTCAAGATCACAGAGCATTTCTGCGCGATATTTCAAAACAAACTCCCACAAAAGTGTGAATATCCAGGGTGTTTTACTATACCTTGCTATTTATGAACTATTAATTTTGATAAATCCTTATGTGACTCTGGTGCCTTAATTAATTGAATTCCTTTGTCTATATACAGGAAACTGGAGAAGTAGAATGGAGAGATAAGGTCGATGTCACACCCCGACCTTGGGAAGCACGACCGGTGCTCATGAGGGTTACCTCGGTCGAGCAAGCTTGCACAATACTGTCGACCCAACTCACTCATGAATAAAGAGAAGAATACATTTCATTAATTAGACAGTAAGAGATCATGTGAATAACACCAGTTCATTTCCATTAGTTATGTCATTAACAAATATCCAAGACAATACACTATACATTCGTAGTTAAAGTAGAACATATGGTACAATTACAACAAGTTTAGTTCAACCTTCCCAAAACAATATACGAATCTCTAAGTTCTGTGCCAGCCCACCGGGCCTTTGATGCTCGGCCTCTACTTGCTGACAGTTTGGACATCTTGCCACAAATCCCGCTACATTCCTCTTCATATCTTTCCACTAGTAGACTTCATTAAGATCATGGTACATCTTTGCGGAGCCCGGGTGCACGAAATACCTAGAAGTGTGAGCCTCGGCTATGATTCTTTCTCAAGAGACCATCCATATTTGGAACATATAGATGCCCTTGGTACCTTAGCGTACCATCATCCATGCCAAGAGAGAAAGCCAAAGTCTTATGATCGTGAATACCTTCATTCAATTGTAGCAACAATGGGTCATTGTATTGTTTTTTCTTGACTTCCACAACAAGCGATGATTCAACCCTATTTTGCACAGTCACTCCGCTTTCACTTGAAACCGCATGACGAACTCCCAAACTAGACAACCGATGAAACTCTTTGGCCAGCGGCCTTTGATATGTCTCCAAGTGAGCCAAACTATAAATAGGTTTCTAGCTAAGAGCATCCGCTACAATATTAGCTTCCCTGGATGATACAGAATATCGATGCCATAATTCTTAAGTAACTCAAGCCATCTTCTCTGCCTCATATTCCATTCCTTCTGTTTGAAAATATATTGAAGGCTCTTATGGTCCGTGAATATATCCACTTGGATGCCATACAAATAATGATTCCAAATCTTCAAGGCAAATACCACCGTCGCAAGCTCTAAGTCAGGTGTTGTGTGGTTCTTTTCATGATTCTTGAGTTCCCTAGAAGCATAAGCTATCACCTTGTCATGTTGCATTAATACACACCCAAGTCCGATTCTTGAAGCATCATAATATAACACAAACCCATATGTACCCTCTGGTAGGGTCAACACCGGTGTCGTAGTCAATCTTGATTTCAACTCTTGGAAGCTCCTTTCACAAGCATCTAGCAATTGGAACTTATCTATCTTCTACGTTAGTTTAGTCAACGGAGAGGCAAGAGTGGAGAACCCCTCCACATATTTCCTGTAATACCCGGCTAAACCCAATAAA
>AWOL01S0012180.1:0-11649 GCA_000715115.1 Nicotiana otophora | reverse complement strand
TTTTTCAAATATATATATATATATATATATATATATATATATATATATATATATACTTTCAAAATAGTGCATATGCATCATCATCTGATTTACATGCATACACAAGTAGTTTAATAATTTTTCATAATTTTAAAGGCTTTAAATCAATTTATTTCTGTATTTTTATTATATAAATACCCATTAATTACCTTACAAATAATTGTTATGATACTTTTATCATCTAAACTGATCAATTACACCCATGTTAGGTTTTAAATATTTGTATCACAATTGTTATAATTACATTTGTATTTTAAAGGCTAAAATTGCACATTTTGCAATAATAGCCCATATGTACATATAATTACATTATTTATACAAAAAATAACTTTTTATATTTTTATAATATTTGATAATTGTTTTTAGTCATTTTCATGCACAAATGATAATTTGGATACTTATTAATTACTTTTATAAATTATTTATTTTTTAAACATTGAGTATGTAAAATCTAGCCCTAAATGCCTTTTAATTTCGGACCTAATTACCCAATCCCAGCCCAATAACTCTTGAGCCCAAACCAATTAACCCAACCCCATATCCGGTTGTNATCTAGCCCTAAATGCCTTTTAATTTCGGACCTAACTACCCAATCCCAGCCCAATAACCCTTGAACCAAAACAAATTAACCCAACCCCATACCCAGTCGTGACCCATTTCACTAACCCGACCCAGAACCCCCGACTAATCGTGGCCGTTGATCTCTGAGATCAACGGCCCATATTACACCCGCCCTTTTAAATTATACCCGAACCCCCCAAACCCTAAACCATTCATCCCTTCACCCACCGCCCTCAAACTCTCTCAAACTCCCCTTCTCTCTGTGTCAAACCCTAGCCATCTCCCCCCCAGTTTTCTCTCCTAATCCCACCGATCATGGGATTCCATGGCCGCTTCTTGCCATATTCGACACCCTTTGGTATTGGAACCTTCTATATACCGCTTTCCTAAACATGGCAAGCGGAGTTCATCAATTATGAACCAAAACTAGTTCATTTCCTTGACCTTTTCCGTCTATGTTCGTTCTTGTTCGTTTATGGTATGAATCTCTGTGCATTTCCGTGATTCCTACTTACTCTAAAATTAGGGTTTCAGATTCTTTTAAATCGAACCAAATCTGGTTCGATTCATTGTTTTTAAAAGGTATTTCTATCTATGTTCATCTTATTCTATGCAGCATATGATTTTCACCTTTTATTTATTTTTGGTTTCTGCAGATTTTACACTTTCCCTAAAATTAGGGTATGAGACTTTTCTCTTTTCCTTACTGATTTAATTGCATGCGATGATTCTTTCCTTTCTCGTGTTTGATTGATGATTTTCCTTGTTTGGATGTTAATTTCTACTACTATATAAACCCCTCCCCATTCCCTTTTTTGGGACAGACTTGAATCATGAATGTTTACTAAAAACTGAAGTTATCGCTCTTTATTCTCTAAATACTCTTGTTCTATATTCTGGTTCCTGGACGGCTGAAAGAAAAGGCCATAAATTCTGGGCTCTTGCTACTATGGACTTTGTTCTTTCTATTTTTTCGTTTAACTAGTGAGTTGCTGAGCCTTTGTCACTCCGTTCCTATTTACCTATCATTAGCATGTGTTTTCCCTTTTGAAGGTTGTTGTTCAGTCTCGTATGCAATCCTGACTGTCTTAGTTCAATTCTAGGTCTTTATAATCTAAAATTCTATTACGCTTGTAGTATGAGACATGTTTAGACCCGCTTTAAGTTGATTAATTTATTTTTAAGTCTGCCTAGCCTATGTGTTACTAATGTTTAGAACCTTTGCACTTTAGCCATCTCTTTAGTGTTTAAAGATGCTATTAACCCTATTACTTGAACATGCTTTCATATCCCCTTTTATGGATTAGATGACTAAGCATGAAGGTATTCACTAAGTCTTTAGCATAAGTCTGTTTCTAAACTTGCTGTGATGACATGTGGCATGACTTCCCAATAGTGGCCTTAATTTGTTCTCATTCTGTTATGTTTTGTTGCCAATTGATATGATCCCTTCTTGGGACACTAGCATCTACACATAGCATAATCTGAACCCTTATTTTCTCTAAATATGAGTCTGTGTACATCAATCTTTAAAACCTGTCTTGCTAGTATATGCATTATGTGTTGAACTTGTTTTTCTGAAACTTTGTTAAGTCTCTTCTCAAAACCTAAGCATGTTCTACTACATGTTCTATGTGCTCAATTTGAATCTGCTTGTATCCCTTAGTGGTGTCCCTTAACCTTAGTCTATTCCCTTATTTCCTGGTCTCTTTTGAGTTCTTATTCTTAGCCGGCTTAAAAGCCAAGGCTACTTAGGTTCTATAATTTGACCTCCCTAGTGTGTGCACTGTTCGGGGTCCAATTGAGACCCTTGTGAAATCTGACACACTGGGATTTAGTCCTTAGGCTTTCTCTGAATTTCCCCTATCAACATCCTTAGTGTGAGCACTGCCCGGGATTCTTGATCCCCTTGGGAATGCTGACACACTAGGGCTATGGTTCTAATGCTCAACACTGCCGTGTGCCCACTAGGTGAATCACTTGATTCCTGACTGCCTTATGCCCATAAGGATGTAATTTTGGGCTATTATGAACTATGAGAATGAAGGCCTGGCCTGGTCGGGTGTATCTTTGGGCTTGCTGTAGGGTCCCTATAGCTATTCTACTTTGTAATTCATTCTATTCATTATGGGCATGTAATAATTATTTGTAATAACAATTGGGGTATTAGTAAATGCACGAGGTGATCCTTTAGGCTAAAAACCTTAGGACCCCCCACTCCTATTAAAATAATTCTTTATGTTTCTCTTCTCTCTTAGACTAATTCACATGATTTAAGTTCGTCCGGGACCCACTGTTATGGACCTCGAGGAGTGCCTAACACCTTCTCCTCAAGGTAATTTGAGCCCTTATCCGATCTTTGGTGACGCAAACTAGTAAACCCGAGCTATTTTCAATAGTTGCCCTAACGCACCTTAATCCATTAGGTGGCGACTCTCTTTTAATAACCCTTCCTCCTCCCTTTTTAAAAGAGTTGTCATGATGTCAAAACCCGATTTCACGAGAAAGAGGGTGCGACAGCATGATGACTCTGCTGGGGATATCCTTAGGCTCTTACCATAATGAACTTGGTCTGTGTGAATTAGTCTCACTCGATAAGCGTGTCTTTATTATTTTATGCTCAAATTCACCGTTTAATTGCTACATGCACACCCCCTTCCCTATTTTCCCTTTTACATGAATTTACATGCAACTTTTTGTTTAAGCTTGTTCGCTGGCTTCAATCTTTATGTCTTTCCCAATCCCTACCCCTTTTACTGCTTTCTTATAAATTTTTCCATTATGTGAACTAACTCCTTCTTTTTTTTTCTTTCTTTCCTGTCTTTACATTTATTAAATACCGCATTTATCGCTTCCATCATGCAAAATACTTAATAAGGTGTTGTTTTATTTTTTTGCATAATTACATGCTCTGCATCATATTCCACTCGTGTGCAATTAATACCATAGAGGCACTTGATTAGTGTCTGCGCTCTTCCTATATTACCCTTTTTAAATTTGGAAAGGCTTATTCGCGGTAAAACTAGTCGATCAGTGGTGCAATCGACGGTTCCGTGCCTTTCCTTCTCAAGTTGTCTGCTTGAGGGTACCGGTCTAGACTTCTATAGCAAACCCTACTCTGATGTTAACTGTGCATGCATCATGTNGGGTCCCTATAACTATTCTACTTTGTAATTCATTCTATTCGTTATGGGCCTGTAATAATTATTTGTAATAACAATTGGGGTATTAGTAAATGCACGGGGTGATCCTTTAGGCTAAAAACCTTAGGACCCCCCACTCCTATTAAAATAATTCTTTATGTTTCTCTTCTCTCTTAGACTAATTCACATGATTTAAGTTCGTCCGGGACCCACTGTTATGGACCTCGAGGAGTGCCTAACACCTTCTCCTCAAGGTAATTTGAGCCCTTATCCGATCTTTGGTGACGCAAACTAGTAAACCCGAGCTATTTTCAATAGTTGCCCTAACGCACCTTAATCCATTAGGTGGCGACTCTCTTTTAATAACCCTTCCTCCTCCCTTTTTAAAAGAGTTGTCATGATGTCAAAACCCGATTTCACGAGAAAGAGGGTGCGACAGCATGATGACTCTGCTGGGGATATCCTTAGGCTCTTACCATAATGAACTTGGTCTGTGTGAATTAGTCTCACTCGATAAGCGTGTCTTTATTATTTTATGCTCAAATTCACCGTTTAATTGCTACATGCACACCCCCTTCCCTATTTTCCCTTTTACATGAATTTACATGCAACTTTTTGTTTAAGCTTGTTCGCTGGCTTCAATCTTTATGTCTTTCCCAATCCCTACCCCTTTTACTGCTTTCTTATAAATTTTTCCATTATGTGAACTAACTCCTTCTTTTTTTTTCTTTCTTTCCTGTCTTTACATTTATTAAATACCGCATTTATCGCTTCCATCATGCAAAATACTTAATAAGGTGTTGTTTTATTTTTTTGCATAATTACATGCTCTGCATCATATTCCACTCGTGTGCAATTAATACCATAGAGGCACTTGATTAGTGTCTGCGCTCTTCCTATATTACCCTTTTTAAATTTGGAAAGGCTTATTCGCGGTAAAACTAGTCGATCAGTGGTGCAATCGACGGTTCCGTGCCTTTCCTTCTCAAGTTGTCTGCTTGAGGGTACCGGTCTAGACTTCTATAGCAAACCCTACTCTGATGTTAACTGTGCATGCATCATGTCAAAACCTAGCATAAGTTAGAATATTGTCCGCATAATAACTCTCTAAGAAAAGCCTTTTCCAAAGTCCATCGGGATTTCAATAATCCCAACGGGCACGATCATGATATGTGCATTATTTGGAGAAAACGTGCCTATATGCTAATCATTAATGTGTAAGTAGTCAAACCCGGAGGGGGAAAAGGCTAACTTTATTTGTTTTACAGAAATGAGGCACGAAGTCCCCAAGTTCGGCATGGTCCGAAGTATCTCACCTCTATTGCTAGACTGGTGGGAAAATCTCTCGCCAAGCGACAAGAACCATGTGAAAAGAATTCTTGGAAATTTACCTTCTTTGCTGTACATTAAGTCAAACAATGTACTAATCGAGGCCGCTACTATGTTCTGGGATGAAAAGAGGGCTATTTTCCGTTTTGGTAACATAGAGATGATTCCTCTTCTTGAGGAAATAGGAGGTTTTGTCGGGCTACCCTGTGATAGCCCTAGTCTGCCGGTACGGGAAAATCGTACTTCTAGGGGATTTCTGAAAATGATGGGTCTTAAAAAGAATGACGAGTTAGTCTGCCTGAAAAAAGTCCTACATACCTTTCGACTTCCTCTACGAGCGTTATGGGCACAACACATCCTACTGTATCTATCTTGTTGAGTTTGCCATCACTTGCCTGGGCTGGACTCATCGTCGGGTTTTTGTGTTCATCGTCTGTTTTCTGGGTATGATAGTATTTCCAATTCAAAGAGACAGGATTCACACTTGTTTGGCTATGGTTTCCAAGACCTTAATAGAAGGGATTGAGGGACAGACTTACACTATTATCCCAATGATCGTGACAGAGATATACCGAGCTTTGGACCGCTGTAAGAAGGGATTCAAACATTTTAAGGGTTGTAATTTGTTATTGCAAATATGGTTGCTGGAGCATCTTCAAAGAGGACAGTACCATCAGGAATTTTCGCGGCAACTATGGAATGACCACATAGCCTTTCACCATTCAAAAAGAATAACTTTCATCCCAGACAGGTTTGCACAACTGGATAATGCCGTAGATTGGGTACACTTCTTTAGCAATTTGACTGATGACAAGGTCCATTTGATGTTCGAGTTGTTCCCTACTAGCGAGTTCATCATCAGGTCCAGGGATGTTCCTCGCTTAGTGCTGATTGGGTTGAGGGGTATCTATCCTTATGCTCCTATCAGGGTCTTGAGACAAGCTGGGAGAAAACAAGTCATACCGCGAGTTTCTAAGATGGTTCACTACAAAGCATACTTTCAGGGTAATGCCATTCTATTCATGTGTGAGGCCCAACATATGTGGCATCTGAAGATTATTGTGGAAAATGATACCCTCGAACCAGATCGGTACCACACCGGTCATGTGTATTTCTACCTATCATGGTTGGATGATGACATAGCAGGAGAAGTCGAGCCAGGGATCGATCGAGGAAACAGGGTCATAGACGATGCTGCTGAAGCACAAGTAAAATACAAGAGGTTGCGCAAGAGAATCCTTGAGTCTGAAGCCTGACATTTGGAACAACACAAGATAGACATGGAATCAATCAATGAATGGAGTGAAGTTGCTACAAAATCAACAGAGAGGTTGGAGAACTTAGAGCAGGGTTTGATGGAACTTGAAGGGAAGATGAGGAAAAGGATCGTGGATTGTCAGAATGCAGAGGGCAATGAAGTAGGACACCTAGCAAGGGCGTATCTTCTGCTGGACATACGTGACTTGGGGAATCTAATCGATGGGGCCAAGAAGTCCAAGCTTGGAGAGGGTCCCTCCGGGAACAAATAGAATAGAATTGTTGTTTATTTGCTTTTCTAGAATCGTTTTAGAAATTGATTGTAATAAGGCAAATGCCACTAGCAATTCTTCTAAATATTGCCATTTTAGAGGTTTGATCTATTTATTACATTAATGAAATGAGGCAGCTATCGGCATCAAGTTTCTCCAAATCTATGTGTCGCTAGGCCTACCTTAGTCACAATGAGGTCCCTAAAATTAGGACGTGAATTTATAATTCTGCAATACCTGTTTAAATACCACAAATACCCTTCCAAAATCCCCTACTGACTTGTTTGCCTTTTTCTTTTCTTTGTTTTGATTATTCCCATCCCCTAAGGTTGGTTCTTGCATACTGCCAACATTAGCATATCATACCAGATCCAGAGGCCCTCCACCTTCGCCTCCTCCAAGTGATCCTAAAAGTAAGGAAAAGGCTAAGATGGATGACATGAGTGGTATCAGGAAAGATAACGCTGCGCATGCGGAAAATGTCAAAACTTCAGATGGTCGGAGTACTCTGGCACAGAATGATTTGGCTCTATGGTTGGAGCAGAAAATACTGGAATTGGAAGGGGAACTTGAGTAGGTCCGCAACTTGGCAAACCTCCCCCTCACCTTAAACGTCCCGGATATTAACCAACAGAATGCCCAAAACCGAGCACCTCCTCAAAACACACCAAAGCAACATCCACAAAACCCTCCCGCACCTCATCAATACGCCACACCTCCTCAAAACTCTAACCCTCCACCAGTGTCAACTCCTCCTCAATACCAACATTTTCCGACTCAGTATCCACAAACTACTACCTACCATACACCTCAAAATACACCACAACCTACCCCCAATCTGCATAACTCAACCAATGATCACCACTACACTCAAACCCTCGACATCCACCAAAACAACCCCATATATGTAGAAACCCTACCTCACCGCACTCAACAAACCCCATACACACCGGAATCAGCCGAGAAGGACCTGCTCATCAAGAATATGGCAGAGGAACTTAAGAAGATCACAAGCTGAGTCCAGGGTATCGAAGGGGGTAAAGGCATTGAGGGTTTGAATTATGAAGATCTGTGTATTCAGCCAGATGTAGAACTGCTGGAGGGTTACAAACCTCCTAAGTTTGAAATGTTCGACGGAACTGGTGATCCGGAGGTGCATTTGAGAACATATTGTGACAAGCTTGTAGGAGTTGGCAGGGATGAAAGAATCCGCACGAAGCTATTCATGAGAAGCCTCAGTGGAGACGCCCTGTCTTGGTACATCAGTCAGAACCTAAAGAAATGGGTTAATTGGGTAAGCATGGCATCAGATTTCATGGATCGGTTCAGGTTTAATACGGAGAATGCGCTAGATGTCTTTTATATTCAAAATCTCATGAAGAAGCCAAGAGAGACTTTCTGCGAGTATGCTACTCGATGGAGATCGGAAGATGCGAAAGTACGGCCGGCATTGGAAGAAGAGCAGATGAACAATTTCTTCGTATGGGCCTAGGATCCACAATACTACGAAAGGTTAATGGTTATCGAGAATGAAAAATTCTTCGACATCATTAAATTGGGGGAAAGGATTAAAGAAGGGATCAAGAGCGGAATGGTAACTAATTTTGAGGCATTACATGCTACAAACAAAGCATTGCATTCAGGGGGTATATCCAAGAAGAAAGAAGTAGGGGCGGTGATGGTAGCCCAAGGTCCAAAATCTCCTCTTACATACCAAACACCTCCACCCACATATCAGCCTTCACCTCCCAGATATCCACAACCCACCACTACCTACAACGCTTATAACCCCCAGCCAACATATTATCACCCACCGCCAACCTTCCAAAACTATCAGAAACACAGACCAAATTTTGACTGCAGGCCACCCAGATAATACACCCTTATTGCTGAACCCATCGATCAATTATACGAGAGACTGAAAACTGTTGGATATGTCACCCCTATTCTTATTTTTGCCATGGAAAACTCCTCTCAATGGGTTAATCCAATCAAAACATATGCCTACCACTCCGGCATGAAAGGTCATGCCATTGATGAATGTCGCACCTTGAAAGACAAGATCCAGACACTAATCGATACCAAGGTTATACAAGCAAAGGAGGCTGCACCTAACGTCCGCAATAATCCCCTCCTAGATCATCGGGGAGAGAGAGTAAATGTGATAGAGACTGATGAAGAATGGGACACAGAAGGGTCGATTAGGCTTATTTGAGAAGGGGATGACCCAAAGAAACCTACGGTCACTCTTACTCCTATTGTGGTACATATACATCCACCTGTTGAAGTTGAAGTAGCCGCACAAACCCCATTCGAGGTGGAAACAACACCTGTAGCTGCACGTGCTCCATTCGAAGAAAAAGTAACCACACCCTTCAGTGTGACGTTAGCATCCACACTGCCCTTTAAATCCAATGTCGTACCTCAGACTATGTTGCAGAAGTCAGGAGGAAAGGAAAAGCAAAAATTGAAGAATCTGGTGTAGTACAAGGGATGACCAGGACTGGTAGAATTTATACACCTGAGAATTTGGGAGGAACGAGTAGAGAAACTGCTTCCAAGCAACCCATCATCGAAACTGGCCCGGATGATCTTTGGAGAAAGGTGCATATGAGAGAATATTCTTTGGTAGACCATCTGAACAAAACTCCTGCTCAGATATCCATCCTATCATTACTGTAGAATTCCGAGGCACATAGGAATGCCTTGATGAAGGTATTGAATAAAGCTTACGTACCTAAAAATATCAGTAGTGGGGAGATGGTTAACATGGTAGGGCAAGTACTGGAGAGCCACAAGATCACCTTTCATGAACACGATTTGCCACCAGAGGGATTAAGCCACAACAAGACGCTGCACATAACGGTACAATGCGAGGATAAATTCATTGCAAGGGTTTTGATAGATGGGGGTTCGAGTCTTAACATATGTCCACTAACTACTCTGAAAAGATTGGGTAAAGGCCTGCACGAGATACGAGCAGGAAGTATGAATATGAAAGCATTTGATTGGTCTCAAAGGGCCACAATTGGGGCGACCAACCTCAGACTACAGCTGGGCCCCACATGGTTTGATGTTAAGTTTCAAATGTTGGGCATATCTGCTACCTACAACCTATTATTAGGATGACCTTGGATACGTGCCGCTGGGGCCGTAGATTCTACTCTAATCAGGTCATGAATTTTGAGTGGAACCATCATGCAATGATCATCCATGGGGACGGAAGTAATCCCATTTACACCAGCCAAACTGTTCCGGTCATCGAGAATAGAAGGAAGTTGGGTGGAGAAACATACCATCGCATCGAATACGTCAACGCAATTAAAAAGGACAACCGGTTGAGCAGTAAGATAGAAGGCATATTGGCATGGACAGGGTATGAGCCTGGCAAAGGTCTCTGCAAGAATTTCCAGGGGATCGCCAAACCAATACAGCTAAAGCGTCACAGCACAACTTTTGGGCTTGGGTATGAATTCACCTGGCACGATTATCAGAATTGATCGCCACCATGGCGTGGTCCTTATTACCCTCTAGAGCAACCAGTACCACATTTGAGCCAGTCATTTAACTAAGCTAACATGATGTGGGAGTCCGAATAAGATGAAGTTCTAGCCGGTATAAGGAATCTATTTCTAGATGATGGAGACATGGATTGCAGTGCGATAGTCTAGGAGGAGGAGGAGGAGGAGGAGGAGGAAGGCCTCATTATTCAGACTGTGGAGAAGGGAGTTGCTCTCAAGAACTGGACAACTGCACCATCAAGGGCCCATCGAGTTCCCGGGTAGCCTGGCAATTAGCATCATTTACTTTAAAAGCAATTTTTATGAGCATTTAAGACACTTTCAGCATTTTGTTTTAAGCATGTTTTGTTTTGAAATAATTGCTCAAGTCATCGAGCCACACCTGTTTGACGTTTTCAAGATTTATCTAAATTCATTGTTGTTTTTAGTATTTATTATTATCCTTTACGTTTTTTCGCTACAGCATTATTATTACCTATCCCGATGAACTTAAGACTGTGATATGTAATGAGACAACGCAACATAAGGATAATGATTCAGAGGATCTAGAAGAGGATATAATTCTCGAGGAAATTATTAGATAAGTGTTAAACATTGAAAACAAGCCTAAATCTAATTTGGATGAGACTAAAACAGTTAATCTAGGAGACTCCAAAACAGTCAAGGAAACACGTATAAGCATTCACCTGTCACCATCAGAGAAAGAAGAATACATTCATTTCCTGAAAAAGTATGAAGACATTTTCGCATGGTCATATGACGATATGACCGGATTGAGCACATCCATAGTAGCTCATAATTTGCCTACCAATCTGATGTGTCCACCAGTAAAGCAGAAGCTCAGGAAGTTCAAGCCAGACAAGAGTCTAAATATCAAGGAAGAAGTCACCAAGCAAATCAAAGCTAAGGTCCTCAGGGTGGTGGAATATCCAACTTGGTTGGCCAACATCGTGTCGGTTCCAAAGAAAGACGAGAAGGCCAGGGTGTGTGTCGACTATCGAGATTTAAACAAAGCAAGTCCCAAAGATGATTTTCCGTTACCCAACACACATATACTGATTGACAATTACGCCAAGCATGAACTCAAATTCTTTGTGGATTGCTTCGCGGGATATCATCAGATCTGGATGGATGAAGAGGATGCAAAAAAGACAGCTTTTATCACACCATGGGGGGTGTACTGCTATAAAATGATGTCGTTCGGTTTGATGAATGCTGGGGCAACTTATATGAGGGCTATGACAACTATTTTCCATGACATGATACACAAGGAGATANAGGGGATCACCAAACCAATACAGCTAAAGCATCACGGCACAACTTTTGGGCTTGGGTATGAATTTACCTGGCACGATTATCAGAATTGGTCGCCACCATGGCGTGGTCCTTATTACCCTCTAGAGCAACCAGTACCACATTTGAGCCAGTCATTTAACTAAGCTAACATGATGTGGGAGTCCGAATAAGATGAAGTTCTAGCCGGTATAAGGAATCTATTTCTAGATGATGGAGACATGGATTGCAGTG
>AWOL01S0012177.1:659-12249 GCA_000715115.1 Nicotiana otophora | reverse complement strand
AAAGAGAAGTTGAAACGTTGATCCTTTCAAACAAATATGTAATTGTGGGAGAATGAGAGATTTATATAGCTATTGCGAAGTCAATATGAGATTATTCCTCACAAGGATGATGGGTTATATTTGAAAAAGGAATAGTTAAATATCAGTAGAGAAAAAATAAATACTTTATAGTATGACTCTAATAATTAGTATTTGGAAATCTAGAGCATGGACACCAATTATCTAATTTAGTTATCCATCTTGGAAGGTTCAAGCAATATTTAACTATTTTTTATTTATGGACTTGGTGAATACATGCAATTAAGAACTTATCTTTTTAAAATATATTTTATAACAATTGATAAGAGATATACGTGCAACGCACGTACATAAAAACTAGTATTATTATAAAAGCATGAATACAATGTTGGTTTACAAAAATAACCTTATAATATTAAGCATTATAACTCATAATAAAAGGACATAATCGAAATTCTAGATATTAGCCTTATAATCTTATTAGTTTTAGGACATAATACTACACTTTAGGAATCCTATATGATTATCGTTAGGAATACTATTAGTATAATTACTTTCGGAATATCTAATTCATATTCAATTGAACAAGTAAATATCTTTAGTCATGTAATTCTATTGCATTTAAGATATACTTCTTAAAAATTTCTATTACTATTTTAATTTGAAAACGTATTATAATGTCCTATTACTAATTTAATTTAAGAATGTATTATATTGTCCAAATTCATTTAGAAAAAGAAGAGTCTATACTATTATAAGAACATAAATACAATATTAATATACCAAAATAGCCATAAAATAATAAACGGAAGAACTCATATGGAAAGGGCATAACTGTAATAACTTATTTTTTGGACTACAATGCCTTCTATGCTAATTTTGAATATTTAAAATTTTATCAATTAAATTCTTATTAAAAATATGCAGGAAGATTTAATAAAATCAATTTTATAAGAATTCTCCATATTGATAATACATTACTACTCCATAATATCCAATACCAAGAAAAAATAAAAGTAATATTAAATGGATTGCATAGAGAGTTGAAATTGAGAAAAAAAAAATACTCCCATGATAATATATTTTTATATTATATTTGAACTATTTTCATATTCAAATAAATTATTTTAATCAAATTTTTGTGTAATATTAAAAATACCCAATTATTAATAACAACTAAGAAAATATTTACGAATATAAATGTGTGAGAAAGAGAAATAATGGTTGGTAAGAGTCAATACTACTAATGATTCTACTGACATAAAGATCTAAAAGTAAAATGTCATATAAATCTTTTACTCTTTGAAAATAAAATTTATGGTGGATAAAATTATAATTAAGATTAAATATTCAAAACAAGAGATGAACTAATATTAAGATCTGAATCAACATAGAATAAATTATTTTTTATGTTAAAACCAAATAATTAAATCTTTTAATTAATTATTTAGCAAGAGAACCCAATTCAATTATTTTTTAAATTCATCAAACGAGTAAAATTCTTATTCAAGTTAAAAAAAATCTTAGGATACATAAATGTATTCCATAAAAATAACGTTAGATCATAAAGTAAAAAAGTTAGTATATTATTAAGAATCAAAATGCTATAAAGTGTCTGAGGAAGCACAATCAAAACTAAATCATAAACAATAACAAGCTTTCAAGACTATATTATAGAGAGTCAACTCTACTACAACGTGATTATTCTTTGTAGATGCCTCTGACGGAATTGAAATAATATTTCTATGTCGTGTATTACTTGCAAATATCGTATCAAGAGACATGACGTTGTTAGCAATAATAGCAAGTGGTGTACCAACAACGATTTTATTGTGAGGCTACCCACTTTAGATTTGATATACCTCTTCAAACAACTTAAACAAACATCACAAATATATCAAAACAGGCAATGGAACTGAATTTATAAGGAAAACAAAATTGATAATATGTGATAAAGCACTTATGGCTAAGTGTCAAACAACCGAAATAATTGCTAGGAGTTCTAGAGATATATTGGATATTAATGAACCATTTGGTAAAAAAAAATGATAGTTTGGGAGGTAATTTAGGTCAAGTACTACTAGCAGTTCAAAATCGACAAAAGCATGGACTACAAAAGGTAGCTTGCCAAAGTTATACTTATGGCTTCAAATGAAATAGATTCAACTGACAAGAAATATAAAGTAAAAACAGATCCAGTATTCAGTGTCTTCTTGTTACGTTCATAAACGAAGAAAAACATTCAATAAAAGATGATTTGGTTCTTTCTGAACACTTGATTATCAATCCCAATAGTAATAGTAGTGCATTTAATATGAGAAATATTTATATCATTAGATTAAAATGCAATTTGTGCAAATCGCATCATAGAATTAAATATATCTTAGCTAGCATAAATGAATATGTTGATCAACTAAATAAAAGGTTGATTGTAAAATTTTATAGTAAAAACAAAATATTTTCTGTTTTTGACTCAACAAAAAATGATACCAATAATTAATACCAAGAAGAATACTTAAATACTTTAATACCAAATGGCCTTCTATCATACATGCTTGTTGTCAAGTTTATTATTTCTTACGCAAGTTAGTATTCCCGTATATATAATAGACTAAGTTAAAATTGATCTTCCATTGTGTATAGATTGATTTTAAAGAAAAATATGCCTGTCATGTTACTGAAAAACTTAGATACGCCGAATAACTTATGTAATAGCACACATATGGTATATAGAAGTTTTGACAGTAATGTCATACATGCAAAATTATGATACTGGTCAATGTGCTTCTAAGTATATTATTATCCGTGAATTCAACTTTCGTCTTTAGAAACTAAAGAATATCCTTTTAAATTTGTATGAAAATAATTTTTAGTATGTTTATATTTTGCACATATAATAAATAAAGTACAAGGACAACATTCTAAATATTGGACTATATTTACCGCAATATGTTTTCTTGTACGAACAATTGTATGTTGCACTTTCAAGGGGATATCAAGATCGACAACAAGAGTTGTGGTTAAGACAGAGCAACCAAAACATTAGGAGGAAACATATGTAAAAAAAATATTGTCCACAAAGAAGTGTTCGTTACGATACCATCACATTAAATATTTTTAAACTATAATACATAATTATCTAACTAACATGACAAAATTGATCATTTGTGTAAGTTTTGACCTTTTATTTTAAATTAATGTATTATGCTAATGTAATAATATTTTCGGTATTTAGATGATTGTTGTATTATTATACATAAAATTTCTCTCATTAATTAAATTTTATTGTTCCTTCATATAAATAAATGTTTAAATCATCACGTGTCATTATTAACGTGCAACGCACGTTAATAATTACTAGTATTTTAAAAAATTGGAGCTCAAAACCCGACTTATTTATGAGTCGAGACAAAAACATTCTCCTTTCTGAAGGTTATATCAACATGATTTTTCTTTTCAAGATCTAACTTCACTTAACATAAGGATTATTTACTTGTATTCTCTTTTGATTATAAGTAAGCTTAGTTACTTACTCATGCAGGACGTTCAGTCAATTAGCAAATAAATGTGATTTATTTCGAATTAGAAAGAATTGAGATGAAAATTCAAATTACATGTTTATATTTATAAATAAACTTGTATCTGATACATTTTAGTGTTTTTTCCGTCGGTATCTTTTAGTATTTTATAAATCAAAAGAATGCTTAGAACTCATTCGAATAAGAAGATTTCATTTAAATAGTTGCCCCCAACCGTTAAAATTAAAACAGTAGGTGAATATATAATATTACCCCCTCCAAAAAAACGCAGTCCCTTAAATCCGGTACCAATGGTTATCACACACACACACACCCCCCAACCCCCCCCAAAAAAACAACTTCTTTTTCAGGCCTTTCAACCAATCGATATGATATGTGAGAGCTGTTTCTGTTAAAACTTGAGTAATTTTTGAAAACTCGCTTAAAAAATTAAACTTTAGAGTATTGAGAAATACTCGAGTTTATTTTAAAATTGAAAATTTGTTGGAAGATCCTTACATGGTTTTCCTTAATCAGTAAAAGATATAGTATTATTGATTGCCAACATTAATAAAATATTGAGCAGTATGTACAGCTAGCAGTAATTGCATATTTTGTAATATGTTAAAAATAGTCGGTGAATATATAATATTATGTATAATTCATGTAATAATCATATAAATTAACATATTATCTATGTATACCGACTAGAAAAGGTAAAGAGTAAATTTGACCGGCTATTTATGTAAAGATCTTTTGAATATAGACTTAGGCCCAGCCCAAATCTCACAGACTGAATGAATCCAGCCCATATGTAACTATACTTGTGTCTTAATTCCATTTCTTTCTAAACCCTCTGCCGCTACGTTGCTCCTCCTGCTCGTGAAAACGAAGCTTCTCGCCTGAATCAAAACTGTATGTTTCTCTTCTCTCGCGTGCTATCTGTCCATTCATTATGGATACTCCGACCCTTTTAACTCTAATGATTGAGATGTTCTAGGTACAAATTTGATGTTCTATTTTCATGAGTCTAAATGAAAGCTCCGAGACAATGTGGAAATTGAACATAGTTTAGTGAGTGGTTAGCTGAATTTGGCTTTAACTAATTTAAATATAACTGTGTGCTGCGTTATACTTAATATGCTTCAATGGTTGGCTGTCTAGGAATCAATGAAATAATTTAGAAATTTTATTTTGTTCTTCTCTTAGAAAGTATATGATTCTCTAGAAATTTCACGTTTGATTTTGTTCTATTTTCATCAAGAAAGGATTTATTTCTATAATTGTTCATAATTTTCTGTATTTTAGGAACCACCAAAATATAACTGTAGGAACTTTACAATTCTAACTATCTTAAATGATGTATTGTTTTATTTAGTACCTTACAACTTGGACTTTTGTCGAGATAGACAAACGCTGGAATTATGAGCGTGGAGATGGTTGGGTCTGAGCAGCCAAGGGAGAAAATGAAGAAAGACACTAAAAAAAGAAAGGCCGAAACAGAGGAGAAACCCAATACCCCATCAACTCTTCACAAGATTTCCATCAATCCTATGGAGAGGAAGAAGCAAAAGAAAGCTCTAGACAAAGAGAGACACAGAGCCGAGTCTGAGAGAAAAGCTGAGGCTTGGCATAAACAAATGATGGCCTCTCTTGAATCGAGATGTAATGAGAAGACAGATATTTCTCCTACTACTAGTAGTGGGTTGCCTGAGTTCCACATTGGTGTATTTAAGGACCTTGCAGCTGCTGAAGTGTCTATTAGAGAAGCAGCTGCTCAGTCTTTAGTTGCTGAGTTGCTTGAAGTTCAGAAGGCGTATGATAATCTGGAGAACAAGGAAGTGGTTGATGGTCAGCTCAAATTGGAAGCTGAAAAGGATGATGGGTTGAATAACTGTGCCCCTTCTCTGAGATATGCAGTTCGGAGGCTCATTCGCGGGGTTTCTTCATCAAGAGAGGTGTGTTTGTCTAATTGTAGTATAATTGTTCTGTAGTTCTGTTGAAAATAATAAGTGCCTAATTGTTTTTGATCGCTACTAGTTACGGTATTCTTCGTCCCTTATCTTTAAAAAGATAAATGCCTAACTATGCTGTTACTATTAAACTTAATGGCTTAAATACGGTTGTATGCCTTTCCATCTTCATTTTGTAATTGAAAATTTGTTGGGAGACTAATATCTTCGCAGGTTCTTGTTTTAATCAACAATAGTTAGTATTATTGATTTCCACCATTAACAAAATGCTGAGAAGTGAGAAGTATGTACAGCTAGCAGCAATAACATATTTTGTAATGTGCTAAAATATCTTTATGTGTTCTTGTTTACTTCCCACCTGATAAAAGCAAATTCATGCAGGAAATTTGTATTGTACAATAAGATGATTAAGATATGCTCTCCTGTCTTTACGTTTGAAATGTTATTTTATGGTAGAACCTCAGAAAGTTACATTATGGTCACTGGCAGGTAGATTACTCATAGCTTGTGTCTTTGAAAAAGTTTATAGCTATATTGTCCACAGACTTAAATTTAAAGGTCAAATGAAATATTATAGGCTTAGTGGCAGATGTCTATTCTTCTTATAGTTTTATGTGCCATGCTACTGAGCTACTCATAGTTCTATGTGCCATGATTGTCTTAATACGCTCAATGTTCCCCAACAAAGTCTTTATCTGTTTCTTATATGTGCAGTGTGCAAGGCAAGGATTTGCATTAGGAATGACAGTATTGGTTGGTACAGTTCCATGCATAAAAGTGGGTGCGCTGTTGAAGCTAATTGTGGAATTATTGGAGATCTCTTCTTCCATGAAGGGTCAGGTGGGAATGATCGTCTTTGTTCGTGAACTTATTAGTTTGCCTATGGGCTGACTTACAATTTAATTTTGTTTTGTAGGACATAAAAGATTGCTTATTGGGACGCTTGTTTGCTTATGGAGCTATTGCAAGATCAGGAAGATTACTTTTAGAGTGGACTGCTGATAAGAACACTCCTTATATTAAAGAATTTGTTGGTTCTCTTGTCTCACTGGCAACGAAGAAACGTTACTTGCAAGAGCCTGCTGTTTTAATTATCTTGGAGTTGGTTGAGAAGGTACTTTAACTTTTACAAGTCCGTGAATTGCAAATTTAGGCTTAGCATGTACGCTTCAGTTATTACTTGAAAATAGATTCATATATTGGCATTGTTGTGTCATTACAAACTTATATGAACTTATACATCTCCTTTATGAAGCTTTTAGGACATTTTTCAGTTGTCTTATAAACATCACCGCTTTCTGCACCATCTGTTGCGCAATAAAATGTTCTATTACTTATCCAAAAAGTATCACATTTTCCTATTACTCTAAAATTGCTTCTGTCATGTTGCTGGTTTAGCTTTTTGTAATTAAGTGCATTTGTTCTTTACCATTATGTCCTTTTCCTCTAATTTTGTTTTTTCCGTAAGATGCATTCTGTTTAGCCGCGTCACTATCCACATTTTTGTCATGTCAGTTACCTGTTGAAGCTTCATTGAATCATATACTTGAAGCTCCTGGACTTAAAGAGTGGTTTGAAGGTGCAACAGAAGTTGGAAATCCGGATGCTTTGCTTCTTGCCCTTACCATACGTGAAAAAGTTCGTTTCGATGATAAAGAGTTTGGAAAGGTTCTGCCTTTTCCTTATAGCCCCGGCAGGCTTTTCACTGTCGAACATCTGTCCTTGCTTTCCAATTGCTTGAAGGTGCTATTAAACTTCTTCATTTTCCTTCCTTGAAAAGGTTTGTTCATATTTTGATCTGTGGACTTTATGGATGTGCAGGAGTCCAGTTTCTGTCATCCACGAACTCATAGTGTATGGTATTCCTTGTTAAATATTCTCTTACCTGAAAATGTTGTACAAGAGTTTGATCCCTCAGCAGCTTTGAATTCCGTAAAAAAGCACAAAAAAACCCGCAAGGGTAGCTCAGCAGCAGAAGATATTGAGAAAAATCTTAAAAACTTTTGCGAGATTATCATCGAAGGATCACTTCTTTCATCACCATCTCATGAACGCAAGAGCTTGGCACTCAATGTTCTGCTGCTTCTCCTTCCAAAACTGCCCGCTTCGTGCATCTACAATATCCTATCGGACAAAGTTGTACGTTGCTTAATGGATGTACTTTCCAGAAAAGACACTAATCTACTCAAAGCCAGTCAATATTTTGTGAAAGAATTATCTGAGTGGGTCAAGCATGATGATGTAAGAAGAGTGGCAGTTATTGTGGCTTTACAGAAACATAGTAATGGGAAATTTGATTCCATCACCAGGACAAAAACAGTAAAAGAGTTGATGGCTGAGTTTAAAACTGAGTCGGGATGCATGCTTCTCATTCAGAACTTGGTTGATGTGTTCCTGGATGAAGGTCATGCTTCAGACGAGCCTTCAGATCAGAGTCAAACAACAGATGACAACTCAGAAATAGGTTCCATAGATTATAAGGATTCTGTTGGAGCAGCAGCAACTTCAGATTTTTTGAAAGGCTGGGTTGTAGAGTCACTTCCCAATAGCTTGAAACATCTAACTTTGGATACAAATGCAAGGTTCAGGGTGCAAAGAGAAATTCTCAAATTTCTGGCCGTTCAGGGTTTATTCTCTTCAACTCTTGGAACTGAGGTGACATCTTTTGAATTGGAGGAGAAGTTTAGGTGGCCAAAGTCTTCCATTTCAAGTGCTCTTTGTAGAATGTGCATTGAGCAGCTACAGTTACTGCTGTCAAATGCTCTAAAAGGAGAAGGACCTCATGTTGTGGCAACTGGTGTTGAAGTTAATGATCTTGGAGCGTATTTCATGCGATTTCTTACCACATTGCGAAACATTCCTTCTGTTTCACTGTTCAGGTCCTTGAACGCTGAGGATGACGAGGCATTCAAAAAATTGCAGGATATGGAGTCTCAGCTCTCAAGACAGGTGAGATATTTTGTGATTCTTCATTTTGTAGCATCCTATTAAGGTTGCTGACTTCAGCACTAGTCAAACTATTTTCTGCCTTTTGTGAAACCGATGTCCCTTGCTTTAGGCCTTTCAACTCTTCTTTATTGCTAGATACGCGTGTTCTCCTTCTTGGGTGAGGAGTCTGAGTAAGCTAATTCAAAAACCATATCTTCTTATTACTCATTTTATATTTCCATCAGGGACTTGTATTCGTTATTTCAAATTAACCACTATAACTGTGTTCAGGAAAGCGAAATGTACTCCATATCTTCTGTGAGAAACTTAGATTGCTTTCCTTTTTCCATCTTACATTAATCTTTTTTCTCCAAATGATGGCAGGAGAGAAACTTGGGCCCAAGTATTGACGCAAATAAGTTTCATTACATGAGGTACCTTCTGATACAATTGTTGCTTCAAGTCCTACTTCGGCCTGGGGAATTTTCCGAAGCTGCCTCCGAATTGGTTATTTGCTGTACAAAAGCTTTTCAATCTTCCGATCTTCTTGCTTCCTCTGGAGAAGATGAAGTAGATGGAGAAGGTACACCTGAACTGATGGATGTTCTAGTGGACACCATGCTTTCGTTGCTGCCTCAGTCATCAGCTCCATTGCGGACTGCTATTGAGGAGGTAAATTTTTGATTGATTACTGCTGCGCAAGTAAATACAGAAAAGCAAGCATAATATCCCACCAATGCTTCTGGTGATTTTCTATCCTCTCGAAGCCCTGGCCTGATGAAGTGCTAATCTGTTATTCCTAATGTATCATTTCACCAAGTGCATTTTGATACGAACTCCATCCTGAATTTTTTGATTTGACTTTGATAATAGAAGACTACGATTAAAGAACACCAAGTTAGAACAACTTACACCTCAATCCCAAGTTAGCAGGGTTCGGCTATAGGAATCTTCACTATTTATGTTGCTCCACGTAGACATGTCTCAATCTTCTTCTAGCACTAGAAAGTTCTCCACATTTTTTGATGGCATTCAGATCCCTAACAAAATTAAAAGACTCATAGTGAGTAGTGGACCTAAAGTAAGCATACCAACATGACTAAACCCTAACTAATTGGTATTACCTATATGGATCTTTTTTTTTCATTGTACCTTATTTTTTGTCAAGTCTACGAGGATTCAAGTGATCGTAGGTCTTCAAGATAATTTCCCTTTCATGTGAGTTTAGGTTTATCTTGTCCTATCACCTTTAATCACCATGATTTTTCACCTACCAACCGGTGCATCTGGTGGTTGACATATGACGTGACCTCACCTTCTTAAGCGAGTGCCTCTCATTTTATCCTCCATGTGTGCTACCTGCACTTTTTGCTGAATCTGATCAATTATTAATCTTGTATGCTCTTGCATGACTACACATTCTTAACATTTTTTGATTTTGTGAATATGTTGGACCTTAGAGGTCCAGTATCCACTCCAACATTGCTGATCTTAAAACATTTCTATGAAACTCTTTCACTTTGATATGTGCTTCGCATAACATTTCGGTAGCACTTCAACCATCCTATTTTAATTATATGTGTAACATTTTCATCTATCGTACCATCAAGCCTAGATATCTGACTTGTTTGCATTTAGACACCGTATTCTCATATAAACTCACCTCACCTTCACTTTCGTTATGCTGGCTAAATTTGCAGTATACATATTGAGTTTCATACTTCTATTTATACTTCTCTTAAAAAATGTCTGCAACACCGACTCGGTGCACATTATTGAAAGAAACATTTCTACAGTAACTTGAAACGTAAAAGGCTGTCACAGACCAAACAAATCAGTTTATTCTACATTAGTTTGATTCATGGAGATTTTGTAACTTTTTCTCTAATAAAATAGGTTAATTCTTTTTGGATGTGCCTAAAGGACAGTAGGTGTACAACTTCGTAATGGAGGAGTATACCTTACAGTCAGACCTTAGCATGATGGTTTCTTTAGTATTTTCCTACTCAAGGCAAACAAAATTAAAAAGTAATTTGCTGGTAGAGCTATTTTTCAAGCAGTGTTGGTGGACTGTGTGGATAGTAAGAAACAATAGACTTTTTGAAGGACAAAAAGGAAGTGCAGCTAGTCTTCATTATATCTATCCTTTTGGTGCAGCCTGGTGTTTGTACATAATGTAAATGTCTTGCTTGACAAAATCAGTGCTTTGCACATCTTGTACTATATTTGACAGGGCGTACTTGATGCTGCTTTGACATCAATGATATTTTGTCCTTTACAGAAAAAAAATCTGCCTTGGTTTTTGCTAATATTAATTTTTTAAGCAAGCTACTTCCACTTGATGACACTAAATGGTTGAAAACACGAAAACTGAATGTAATTAGTGGTTCTTGTAATATATAATTAGGTGCTGTCTTGTAGCAAAATCTAGTAAAGACTAAACCACAATGAGTCAGTTGCAACTAATGTATGTTTTATGTTTTATTGGACTTTAATTCCAATAGCGAGTCTTAGCCGTTGTGATCCTTGCATTATGCGCATATGCATCTCTACTTTCGTATCCTCAAATGGGGTTGGGAGGTGGACTTGACTAGTACAATGTTCTTCGTGAGAAACGGAATGGATGATTGATGCTAGATATTTACTCAAGTTGGAAGGTTGGGTCTATTTAGCTGTCAGATATCTTTCCTTTTCCTTTTTATTTACAAATAATTGAAAGGTGATTTTCAGCTTCACATCCAAGTAATATACAAATTATAATCACAAAGTCACCTTTAGCACCAAATCTAACGCTGCTTATCAAAAGAGAGAATTTTACTGAATGCATAACTCCATTCGTCCTGCTTTTTGCACTCTTGCCCATAGGTTTTCTTTCAAATGACCCTTATTATCTAATGAGAAAAAAGTAGTGAATGCATGCTTCATTAGATTGCTTTTCTGGATGCGCCTGTTGTAGTTGGTTTTCTTTGAAGTGACCCTTGTTATCTCACGAGGAAAAAGGAAGTGAATGCATTGATTCATTAGATTTCTATCTGGATACACCTGTTGTAGTGGGTTTCTCTTAATGGTACTCTCCTGTTTTTTGTCTGAGTTTCCTTTTCGGTTTGCTCCCTCCCCTCCACAACCACCAAAAAAAAAAAAAAAAAAAAACCC
>AWOL01S0012172.1:130440-174214 GCA_000715115.1 Nicotiana otophora | reverse complement strand
TTCCGGGCATGCCGCCCGATAGAGATATTGATTTTGGCATTGATTTGTTGCCAGGCACTCAGCCCATCTCTATTCCTCCATATGGTATGGCTCCTCCTGTATTGAAGGAGTTGAAAGACACTTACAAGAATTACTTGATAAAGGCTTTATTCGGCCCAGTGTGTCACCTTGGGGTGCTCTTGTCTTATTTGTGAAGAAGAAGGATGGTTCTATGCGGATGAGTATTGATTACCGCCAGTTGAACAAAGTCACAGTGAAGAACAGGTATCCATTGCCTCGTATTGATGACTTATTTGATTAGTTACAGGGTGCCAGAGTATTTTCCATGATTGACTTACGTTCAGGTTATCATCAGTTGAAGATTCGGGAGCCGGATATCCCAAAGTCTGCTTTCAGGACCAGATATGGTCACTATGAGTTTCTTGTTATATCTTTTGGGCTGACCAACGCCCCATCAACTTTTATGCACTTAATGCACAGTGTGTACCATCCTTATCTTGACTCATTCATCATCGTCTTTATTGACGACATTCTGGTATACTCCCGGAGTAGGGAAGATCGTGAGCAACACCTGAGGATAGCACTTCAGACTTTGAGAGGAAAGAAGTTATATTCAAAATTTTCAAAGTATGAGTTTTGGCTAGAATCAGTGGCATTCTTGGGTCATATAGTATCGAGTGAGGGGATCCAGGTGGATCCAAAAAAGATTGAAGTAGTGCAGAGTTAGCCCAGACCATCCTCAGCTACAGAGATCCGGAGTTTTCTTGGTTTAGCGGGGTATAACCGCCGATTTGTAGAGGGTTTCTCATCTATTGCACCACCTATGACCAGGTTGACCTAGAAGGGTGCTCCGTTCAGGTGGACAGAGGAGTGTGAGGAGAGCTTTCAGAAGCTCAAGACAGCTTTGACTACAGCCCCAATATTGGTATTGCCTTTAGGTTCGGGGTCTTATATAGTTTATTGTGATGCGTTGCGAGTTGGCCTCGGTGCGGTGTTGATGCAGGACCGTAGGGTGATTGCCTACGCGTCCAGACAGCTGAAGGTGCATGAAAAGAACTATCATGTCCACTACCTTGAGCTATAAGCTATTGTTCATGCCTTGAAGATTTGGAGGCACTATTTGTACGGCGTTCCTTGTGAGATCTACACTAATCACCAGAGTTTGCAGTATCTGTTCAAGCAGAAGGATCTGAATTTGCATCAGAGGAGGTGGTTAGAGCTACTTAAGGATTATGACATTACCATTTTGTACCATCCCGGGAAGGCCAATGTGGTGGCCGATGCTTTGAGTCGTCGGGCAGAGAGTTTGGGGAGTTTAGCATATCTACCAGCAGCAGAGAGGCCTATGGCGTTTGATAATCAGGCGTTAGCCATCCAGTTGGTGAGATTGGATATGTTTTAGCCGAGTCGAGTATTGGCTTGTGTGGTCTCTCGATCTTCCCTTTATGATCGTATCAGGGAGCGTCAATATGATGACCCCCATCGGCTTGTCCTTAAGGACACGGTCCAGCACGGCGATGCTAAGGAGGTCATTATTGGGGATGATGGTGCATTGAGGATGCAGGGTAGGTTATGTGTGCCCAATGTGGACGGTTTGCGTGAGTTGATTCTCCAAGAGGCTCACAGCTCGCGGTACTCCATTCATCCGGGTGCTGCAAAGATATATCACGACCCGAGGCAGCAGTATTGGTAGAAGAGGATGAAGAAGGACATAGTAGAGTATGTGGATAGATGTCTAAATTGCCAGCAGGTGAAGTATGAGCATCAGCGACCGAGTGAGTTGCTTCAGAAGATAGAGATTATGGAATGGAAATGGAAGCGGATCACTATGGACTTCGTTGTTGGACTCCCACGGACTCAGCGGAAGTTTGATGCAATTTGGGTGATTGTGGACAGGCTGACCAAGCCAGCTCATTTCGTTCCAATAATGACTACCTATTCTTCCGAGCAGCTGGCTCGAATTTACATTCGTGAGATTGTCAGACTTCATGGCGTACCTGTATCTATTATCTCTGACCGGGGCACGCAGTTTACATCGCGGTTCTGGAGAGCCGCACAGCAGGAGTTGGATACTCGGGTGGAGTTGAGCATAACTTTTCACCCTCAGACGGACGGGTAGTCCGAGCGCACTATTCAAATTCTTGAGGATATGCTCTGTGAATGTGTGATGGAGTTTGGAGGTTCTTGGGATCAGTTCTTGCCACTTGCGGAGTTTGCCTACAACAATAGTTATCAGTCCAGCATTCAGATGGCACCATATGAGGCTCTGTATGGTAGGCGGTGTCGGTCCCCAGTGGGTTGGTTCGAGCCAGGCGAGGCCAGATTATTGGGTACGGACTTGGTTCAGGATGCCTTGGAGAAGGTGAAGGTCATTCAGGAAAGACTTCACACAGCCCAGTCCAGACAGAAGAGCTATGCAGACCGGAAGGTTTGCGATATTGCATTTATGGTTGGAGAGCGGGTCATGCTTCGGGTTTTGCCTATGAAGGGCGTAATGAGGTTCGGAAAGAGGGGCAAGCTGAGCCCATAGTTTATTGGCTTCTTTGAGGTGTTGCGGCGAGTTGGGGAGGTTGCTTATGAGCTTGCCTTACCTCCCAGCCTAGCAGGAGTTCATCCGGTATTTCATGTTTCGATGCTCTGGAGGTATCACAACGATCCGTCTCATGTGTTGGATTTCAGTTCAGACCAGTTGGACAAGGATCTATCCTATGTTGAGGAGCCAGTGGCTATTTTGGACATGCAGGTTCGAAAGCCGATGTCAAAGAGCATTGCATCAGTAAAGGTGACTTGGGAGACCGAGCATGATATGCGCAACCGTTATCCTTATCTTTTCACCACTTCAGGTATGTCTCTATACTCATTCGAGAGATGAATGATTATTTTAAGAGGAGGAGGATGTAACGACTTGGCCAGCGTTTTTAGAGTTATAGCCCCGATCCCCTATTAATTGCTTCTCCCATATCTATTTCTGCTATTGTGACTTACCGGGAGGTTTTATTTTGATTTTTTGGAGTGATTTGGGACACTTAGTCCCTAAACAAAAGCTTAAGTTTTAGGATTTTGACCGTAGTCGGAACTGTGTGAAGACAACTCCAGAATGGAGTTTCATTGGTTCCGTTAGCTCCATTGGATGATTTTGGACTTAGGAGCGTGTCCGGACTGTGTTTTGGAGGCCTGTAGCTTATTTAGGCTTGAAATGGCGAAAGTCGACCTTTTGGAGATTTGGACCGGTAGTGGAAATTTTGATATCGGGGTCGGATTCCGATTCCGTAAGTTGGAGTAGGTCCGTAGTGTTGAATATGACTTGTGTGCAAACTGTGAGGTCAATCAGACGTGGTTTGATTGGTTTTAGCATCGGTTGTCGAATTTGGAAGTTTTAATTTCTTTAAGTTTGAATTGGAGGGTGATTCGTGATTTTTGCATTGTTTGATATGATATGAAGGCTCGACTAAGTTCATATGGTGTTTTAGGATTGATTGGTATATTTGGTTGAGGTCTCGGTGGCCTCAGGTGTGTTTCGGATGCTTAATGGATGAATTTTGGACTTAGGGAAGTTGCTGAGTTTTTCTGGTTTTGGTGTTTTGCACGTGCGGAGGGGAGACCACAGGTGCGGGCTTGCATATACAGAGGAACATACGTAGATGTGGAATTTGGAGGCTTGACTAGGGCTTGGAGATGCGAGGAATTTTCCGTATCTGCGATGCCCGCAGATGCGCCCAAGGATTCGCAGGCGCGAAGGAAGACCGCAAAAGCGGACAGTGTTCTGCAGGCGCGCACGTGCAGGTGCGGCCCCCATTACCGCAGATGCGGACCCAGCCCTCTTAAGTGATTCAGCACCTGCGAGGGACTTTCCGCAGATGCGGCGTCGCAGGTGCGACCCAAGGCCCGCAGATGCGAAGATCGCTGGGTAAAAATGGGGCAGAATTGAGGGTTGAGGTTCATATTCACAAATATGAATTTTGAGCCCGGGAGAAGGCGATTTCTTGAGAGATTTTCAGAGAAAGCTTTGGAGTAACGATTCCTAATTTGTTTTTGGTTGTATTGCATTAATCTATTGTTGTTTTCTTTATTTAATTAAGGATTTTGAGTGTGAAAGTTGGGAAAATGGGGAAAACGTTCCCCAACCGAATTTGTGAGTTTTGAGTGGGATTTAGACATCAGATTTGGATAATTTTGGTACGAGTGATCTCGTGAGTGAATGGGTGTTCATATTTGGTAACTTTTACCCGATTCCGAGATGTGGGCCCAGGGAGACTTTTTGGGCATTTTTCTAATTTCTTGCCTTAGCTTTGATTTTGTTAGCTAGATTAGTTTCTTGTAGCTATATTTATGTTATGTAATTGGTTTTGGCTAGATTTGAGCCATTCGGAGTAGGATATTCGTGGAAAGAGCATTGTGACAGATTAATTTGAGCTTGGTTCGAGGTAAGTGGCTTGCCTAACCTTGTGTGGGGGAACTCCCCTTAGGATTTGGTTTTGTTTAATATGTGAGCGCTGTGTACGTGAGGTGACGAGTACGTACACATGCTATTTGTTGTAAAACTCCATTTTTCACTAAGTCATAACTTGTTTTCTCCTTATTTGAAACATGCTAGCATATGTAACTATCCTGTTTAGACTAGAATAGCATGCCTACTTGTTTAACTGCCTATTTGAACTATGTGTAGCATGTTTAGTGAAATTTCCTGCTTTTCCTTGACTTGAACTTAGTCTAAACTGTAGTATTTCCTGCTGTAATTGTTATTTCGGTTGGTTGCGCTGCATATTTACTTTGGGACTACGGAACGGTATTTTGGGAGATCCCCCTGTACTACATATTTACTTTGGGACTATGGAACGGTATTTCGGGAGATCCCTCTATTTTGCATATTTATTTTGGGACTACGGAACGGTATTCCGGGAGATCCCCCTGCACATTTACGTTTGGGACTACGAGACGGTATCTCGGGAGATCCCCTGTTGTTATCACTGTGTTCTGAGTTGTTGTCTTTCATTGATTCTATCCCTGTTAGATTTTCATATTTATTTTACTTGGATATTCCATTCTGTCTTATTTCATTATATTTATACCAGTAGGGCCCTGACCTGATCTCGTCACTACTCGACCGAGGTTAGGCTTGGCAGTTACTGAGTACCGTTGTGGTGTACTCATGACCTTTCCTACACATGTTTTTCGTGTGCAAATCCGGGTTCATCTTACCAGCCTCATCACTAATTGCAGTCGCTTTTGCTCATTAGAGACTTCAAGGTATATCTGCTCGCGCCCGCAGATCCTCGGAGTCCCCCTCTATCCCCCTATGTTCATTTTTCCTTCTTTATGTAGAAATGATGTATAGAATGGTTAAGACTTCTTAGTATCTTGTGACTTACGGTATTCTAGATTTTGGAAAATTATTTTGTACTTGTTCAGAGGTGTAAATTATATATACCGAGTGGCATTCAGTTGCTTATGAGATATTTATTACTGTTAGTAGTTAATGGTCATGCTTTAGTTTCATTTCCGCAAAAGTGTTAGGCTTACCTAGTCGTAGAGACTAGGTGCCATCACGACGGTTCAAGGAGGGAGAAATTGGGTCGTGACAATGGGGTAGCTTTTGAGTGGAGCCATGGAAAGGAAGAAAGGTGTACTTGAGCAAACAAAGAACCAAGAAATTGTAAGCAGTGGGGGAGTGAAAAAAAAATTAATATAAAGAAAAGAAAAAGAAGAAGAAAAAGTGAAAAAAATACAACACATCCCCCAAGTATATTTTCTCATCGCTAGTGAGTTTTCAATATTGTAGTGCTTAAAGGAATGGGTACTACTCTTGATGTAATGGTTGGGTTATGATATGTGCGCTCTAATTGATTGTTGTATTGTATGAAAGTTTTTAGGAGGGTTAGTCACTCTTACCCAAATGTATTCTACCCATCCCTTAGCCTACATTACAGCCGATAAAGTCCTAATCGATCCTTGATTTAGCAAGCTTAGATTATTCGAGTCCTACACTACGGGCAAGCTTATGGTACGACCTTGGGAAGCGCATACATTTCATGTTGAGAGAGAGTGAATTCTTGTTCTTATGTGTGTTGTACTTGAATTACATTTAATCTCTTGAGTTAGGTATGTGAATTATTTATTATCTTGTTTTATGGTGAGGGAACATGATCCCATGACGGATAGGTTGATTTATTAAACTTCTCTTGTTGGGGTAAAGGAGCAAGCTGAGAGTGCTTAATAGCAACGAGTCAGTCTTTGAGGTGAGGTGGTTATGGGCAAGCTGTTTGAAGGCTTTGAATTAGGTTACTTATGCTTTGGCATATGAAAGTTAGGAAGTGTGCGGATTTTGTAAGCCCATTCTTAAGTGTTGGCATCAACCATAGTCATAGGTGTAGTGCGCTTAGTTGTTACATGCATGTTCCCTCATGATGTAGTCTCTTGAGTTGTGTGGTTGAAGTTGTAAAGTTTAGGTTGCTCGAGGACGAGCAATGATTTAAGTGTGGTGGTGATGTTGGGCGTATTTATGTATATTTTAATATTACTTTACTTATATTTTTACCATTTTTTCGTTGTATTTCATATTGAATATGTCCAATATTCTTCAATTATGAAGAACATACTAATTACGTGAATTTTGGTGAATTAGAAAAATTCTGGATCAAACAGGAGAAAACGTTGATTGAAGTTCTATGCATGACGTGACTTAAGCATTGATTATTTTTAAGTAAAGGATGGAAGGTGTTGAAATTGGATGGTGTTTACCCTAAAAATTGAGTAACAATTAAACTTGTATTGTGGTTTTAATGATATGTGATTTAGACTAGCACTAATTGATAAACAACGAATTAAATAGATAACGTGGATAATAAAATAAATCAAACCAGTTTGCAAACGATGCCTTGACCTTGATTCAAGATAGTTTCGAGGTTAGTTACTACGAACAATATAGGATAGAACAAGCAGTGATGAATGGTAAATAAGACAAAGAAAGCAGCGTATATGTGTATTCTTATCAGTGAATAATGATGCCTTACAAATGATTGGAACTCCTCTTTATATAGTAGAGGAAACCTAATTATGGTACAACTCTAATAACGGAAATAAACCCCACGATTGGCACTAATAACCACTTTGATTTGATCCATTTGGGGATTTCCGCCGTGATCTTCGATCGATTGCTGACATCTCGCCATTCTGTTATTACGCCTTACCCGAAGTCAGTCATGCTTGATCTCGATTGTTACTGGCCTCGATCTCAATGAACACTTCGATCCCCAGGCTCGACGTTCTATCTTCGAGCTCAAGCCCGATCTATTTTGAGGTTACCCTCGAGGCACTACCCTGCCGCCAAAATCGGGTATGCCCGATTTCGACCGTATACAGATAGTCCCATCATTTTTTGGAGTGTAACGAGAAGAAAACGAATTTGAGACTTCAATTTAATACCTCAATCAATTATGACGTCAACATCGTGATGTAAGCGACAGAAGCGACAGAAGCGTCGCATCTGCACAGTTCCCAAAATCATTAATTAACGCCAGTTGATGGTCGGCCACCAGTACTTTCAAACCGTCAAAGTGACTATTATAAATAGACCACCTTCATAATCTTCTTAAACTTTACTTTCAAACTTCTTCTAATCTTCAAAAGTTCTTCTATCTTCTTCAAGTTCATCAATTTTGCCGATTTCCGTTTACCAATCTCTTATTAAAACACAAATTCTGCCTTATTCTTCCTTACACCTCACATAGCAATGGCAAAAACATCAAAGACCGTTCCTCAAGAGGAAAAGGCCTCCTCATCACAGCAGGCCAGTGACAAAACACCGGTGGAGCCACGTATCGAAGAGTGCATCCCCGGGCCATGTGAACTTACTTCCGACTTTAAAGTCGAAAAACCCTCTTCGGTTCCTGGTCGATGCAAGCCCATGTCTAGATACATCTTTTTGATATCCGAAGGCGATCTCGAGCAGGTGAAAAAGGTCTTCCATTGGGAGGATAAAGAAGTGGTGATTCCTACCCTCGAAGAGGACATCACCACTCATGTGAAAGGGTTCTAAAGTGTGTATTCTTACCCCTTCACACTAGGTTCTGTCCATCCTGTCATAATCGACTTCTACCACTAATACCGGGTAACCCTAGGCCAGATCTACCCCTTTTTTTGGCGTATTGTCATTTTGCTCAGATTCTTCTCGAGCAAGATTGAGGGGATGCCTTTCACCCTCGATCATCTCATTAGGCTATACAACCCCCGTCTTTATCGGGGTGGACTGATAAGGGTTCAGCGCCGGGCCACGAAGGTGCTATTCTCGAGCATAGACAAGGACAAGGACTGAGGATGAATTTTCCAGTTTGTCCGAGTCAGGACCTCCGATTTAATCCCCGCCGAGAAGATGCCATTCCCCGAAGAATGGAACATGAAGCATAAGTAGATCTTCACCAATATCGTTTGGTCACTTGTTATGTTTCCTTTACCTCTTCTTATCTATATTCTTCTTTATGGTGCAGCTTCCCCCTGGTTTCCTGGTGCGGTCCCAGACCTCGCAGGTCGGGTTCGACAACTGGTTTCAACCTTTTCATATGCTGAGCGCTCATGGCGTGATTTGGCCAAGGTTCTATCGGAGGCCTAAAATCATGGTAAGTTTCCCTATCCGAGTTTGATGCTTTCCTGTAAAATACTTCCCTATAACTTGATTTCTTCTCATACAGGTCTTGGAGATAGTGTCATTATGAGGCCGTCTACCCTTGGGGGATAGGAGGTACCGAAGCTGACCAAATATAAGAAAAGGAGAAGGGCCTAGTCGCCAGATACCCCAAGGCCTAAGAAAATCAGGGCTCGAAAGTAGAAGACTGATCTCGCCGTTCTGCCTACCGATGTAGTCCAAAAGCTACGATATGAAGATGAGGAGAGAGAAAGTACCGACTGCCTGTTGGCGGCTCGGAAGAGGGGAAGCATCAAAGCTTCAAAAGCTGCTGAGCCGATGACGGTCGAGGGGGTTGAGCCGCAGATCGAGGTGATCTCGGGGGAAGGTCCAAGCAGAGTCCCCGAATCATCGGGTATTGATGATGCCCCCTGCCGTGATGAGCAACCGGCGGGTGTGCCCGAAGGGTCTAGTTTTGAGGCCCTTCAAAGAGAAGATAATGCCCCAAGTGGCTCGCTCGGGGCAATTAATATCGATTACTCGCCGCCCGGCCCCACATTCTCTGAGGGGCAGTTTTGGGATGCCCGATCCATGGGGACCCCCGTTGTGGGGACGGCCCCCGAAGGGGATGACATATTTTGTGGCTGCTTCGTGGGGGTCGATGATGTTTCCGACCTTGATGCATAACTCATTTTTGATGAGGCTCAGCGGCTTCTGAACCAAGTGAGTTTTAGCCCATGCTATCATGCTTGCGTTTGTTCGTATTTCTCTAAGTCTGATTTCCTTTCTTTTTGTACAGGTTACAGTGATCCATCGAGAAGAGTCTTCCAAGTACCGAGCTGAGTTGGACCGATGCGAGGCCGATCTCAATAAGCTTATGGAGGAGAGAAATGCTCTTAAACTCCTCTATGTGCAAAAAGAAGAGGAGATCATGAGTATTCGAGCCGAGCTGACAAGAGCTCATCAAGATCTGGCCAAGCTCATTGAAAGGGTAATGTAAATTTTGGGAGCATGTTATATATCAACTCGATATTGGAGACTAACACTTGGATCCTATAGGTTTAGCAGACAGCCGAATTGGCTGAGCAACTTCGTGAGGAGGCCAAGATGAAAGAGGCAGAGACTTTGGGGTGGAAGCAGACCATGGACCGTCTCACCTCGGAGAAAGATACGGTTCGGGCCCAACTGTCTTCGGTTGAGCGTCAACTCCAAAGTGTGAAGGTGGAGAACTTGGCCCGAGCCCAGAAGGTCGAAGAGCTCGAGACTCGGTTGGCCGCTGAACTTGCAAGGGCCACATCCGAGGCAAAGGCGCTCGTGGCCTCCTACCGAACCGACGCTGAAGCCGCTAACACTCAAGCAAAGGAAATGTCTGATGCTGCTGATGTTAGATTGTCCCGTGTTGCCGAGCATGCTAGGTGCCAGTCTCGAAGAGAGACTCTTGAGGAGGTATATACTCGAGTCTTCAACCTCTCGGCTGATATCGAGAATGTGAAGGTTTTGGAGAACGAGGCCGGGGCTTTGCTTTCCGATGATGAAGATTCTACGACTGGATCCAACATCAAAGGAGATGAAGATGATGCTCCCGAAGATGCGGCTCCCGAGGCGGACTAAACACTTAGGATTTTTTCTTCTTTTGTTTTTGTGTAAGACCCTGTGTGGTCTTTGTAAATACTTTGCATTTATGAAAGATTCCTTTTCTTTCCGATTTTTGATTTATGATAAATTCTGTTCTGCCTTTGCCTTGTGAAGACTTTATTGCAATCGGTTGGTGTAGCCTTTACAATCGAGTGAGCGATAACGCGAACTCAGAGTATAACAAACCCTTGGGTTTTTTAGTTAAGCGAGGGCGAGTCCTCGATCTCAACAATATGTTCGGGGTTTTGATTTCGAACAGCTTGATCGGAGCCATAATTGTACTATTTTTATAGCCGAGTTCGAGTACATTTCGAACTCACAGTAATAGACCCCTTAAGGTTTTATATCAATTAATGATGAATTCTCGAGCTATGTTCAAGTCAATTTTATTTGAGCTCGGAATAGTGGAACCTTTGGGTCCGAATTGAGTGAGAACAAAATCTCAAACTCTAAGTGTATTGGCCCTTAGGCTCTTTAGATTGGGCCGATATGGCCTCTAAAATATGGCTATTTTTTCCCTTTTTCGGCTTAGAAGACTTAGTAAAAATGTCTTTATACCTTAACACGTATTCTTCACCCATTGGGGTTTTTGAGGGTTCGATGTCGATTGAAACCCCTTTGCTTTTTGTGTCTTAGGACGTTTGTGTTAAGATAATTTGATACCTCTTAAGGTTTTTTGAGGGCTGATTTTATCGAAACGCTTTTGATTACTTGCCGAGGGTAGCCCTTTTTTAACCGATTTTTCAAAGAATTCGATGGCCTATTTTTATTGCGGGATTCGGACGTCTCCGATCCTCCTTAATTTGGCCGTAGCCTTTGGGTATGCCTCGTGGGCTTATTTCCCAATAACACTTCGAACTTGTTTGAAGTGTTAGTGCCCGAGAATGATGGGCTTGGCCTATAGATCGAGGGGTGCCTCTTTGAGGTCTTATGAATTCGAGTTTAGATTACTCGAATTTGTCGTTCGTCTACAGCAGTCCCCGAGTGCATGAGGTATATTTGCACTTGGCCCTTGTGCCATTTCTCACAAAATCATAAGTATGGAGCTTGTATAGTAGAAAATTTTCTTCGAGACACAAGATGTTTAATATAAAAAGAATGCTTCTTTGTAAAATTTATACATTTGTACATGTTCTACCATCGAGGCTGAACTAATCTATACGGACACAGTTCATTTGACCGTTTGGCCCATTACAAAGTTTCTCTATCGAGACCCTTTGACACGAAGTATTTTTCTCGAAAGTGTAACATCCTAGGGTGATGCCACCCAGTATTCGAGGTTGATTGTAAAGAAGCCTTGGATACTGTTGAATTGTCCTTAGGTAGCACATAATTGTTGCCTCGTTAAAAACCGCGCCAGAAAAATCCACTTGGGACAAAAACCGATCTAAGGGAAAAAGAGTGCAACACGTGCTTTAAAACCTGAGGTCTCGATATCTTCGATTGATCATCTGCAGTGAGTTAGTGTCAAATATATAAATGAAAAAAGGGAATAAAGTCATACCTTAGCAATAATACCGTTTGAGAAGCGATATGTTCCAATTATTTAGTAGTTTTTCACCGTCCATCATGCCGAGCTTATAAGATCCATTTTCGACGATGTCGAGGACTTGGTAGGGTCCTTCCCAATTTGGGCCGAGCTTCCCTTCATTAGGATCTCGAGTATTGATGGTGACTTTCCTCAGGACTAAGTCCCCGACTCTAAAGTGGCGAAGGTTGGTTCTCCTATGGTAATGTCTTTCAATTCGTTGATTTTGTGCAGCCATTCGAACGAGTGCGGCTTCTCATTTTTCATCTAATAATTCGAGGCTAGTATTCATAGCCTCGTGATTTGACTCTTCTGTTGTATGTCGAAACCTGGCATTGGGTTCCCCCACTTCGACCAGAATCAAGGCTTCAGAGCCATATACTAAGGAGATCGAGGTTGCCACCGTACTGGATTTTGATGTTGTTCGATATGCCTAGAGAACTTGGTAGAATTTCTCTCCATTTCCCCTTAGCGTCGTTCAACCTTTTCTTTAGGTTTATAATGATAGTCTTGTTCGTCGATTCGGTCTATCCGTTCCCACTAGGGTGATATGGTGTTGATAACATCCTTTTTATTTTGTGGTTTTTGAGGAATTTCGTCACTTTGCTGCCGATAAATTGTTTTCCATTATCAGACACTATTTCGGCGAGTATCCCAAATTGACATATGACATGATCCCAGATGAAGTCTATGACCTCTTTCTCTCTCACTTTCTCGAATGTGCTTCAACCCATTTAGAGAAATAGTCAGTCATAAATAAAATAAACTTAGCTTTACCTGGGGCCGATGGCAGAGGGCCGACGATATCCATTCCCCATTTCCTGAACGGCCATGGGGATAGGACTGAATGAAGTTGTTCTCTGGGCTGATGGATCATCGGTGCAAACCTTTGACATTTATCATATTTTCGAACAAACTCCTTAGTGTCTTTTTCCATGCTATCCCAGTAGTATCCTGCTCTAATAATTTTGTGAATTAGTGACTCGGCACCGGAGTGGTTCCTACAAGTGCCTTCATGGACTTCTCGTAGAAGATAATCGGTGTCCCCTGATCCTAAGCACACTGCCAATGGTCCATCGAATGTCTTTCTGTATAATGTTCCATCTTCAGCCAATGTGAATCGAGCAGCTATGGTTCGTAGGGCCCTCGACTCTTTAGGGTCTGATGGGAGCTTTTCGTTCTTCAAGTATTCAATATATTTATTCCTCCAATCCAAGGTTAAGCTTGTAGAGTTTATCTCGGCATGAACTTTCTCGATCACGGATCTCGAGAGTTTAACGACAGTCCCCGAGCTGATCTCATCTTCCTCGACCGATGACCCTAGATTTGCAAGTGCATCGGCCTCACTGTTTTGTTCTCGAGGTACATGCTGTAAAGTCGATTCCTTGAAACGGTGCAAGGTTACCTGCAACTTGTCCAAATACCTTTGCATTCTATCCTCTCGAACTTTGAAGGTTTTGTTTACTTGGTTCACTACCAGTAAAGATTCACACTTGGCTTCAGTGACTTCTACTCCCAAGCTTTTAGCTAGCTCGAGAGCTGCAATCATGGCCTCGTACTTGGCCACATTTCTAGTCAACTTAAAAGTTTTGATAGATTGCCTAATAGTGCTACCTATGGGCGGCTTTAAAACGATGCCTAGCCCGAGCCCCTTCACATTCAAAGCACCGTCTGTGAAAAGGGTCTATACCCCCAATGATGTGCCCAATTTTAACAAGAGTTCCTTTTTGACTTCGGGTACGAGGGTTGGCGTGAAGTCGACCACGAAGTCCGCTAAAATTTGAGATTTGATGGTCGTCCGGGGTTGATATTCGATATCATACCCACTGAGTTCGACGGCCCATTTGGCCAATCGGCCCGATAGTTCGGGCTTGTGCAAAATATTACTAAGTGGGTAAGTGGTTAATACGCATATGGGGTGGCATTAAAAGTATGGTCTTAGCTTTCTAGAGGCGCTTATCAGTGCAAGTGCCAATTTTTCTAAGTGTGGATTTCTAGTTTTTGCTTCTCCTAAGGTTCGACTTACATAATAAACGGGAAATGGCATACCTTGCTCTTCTACTGGGACACCACTTACCGTGATTTCCAATACTGCCAAGTACAAGTAAAGTTTCTCATCTGCCTTTGGAGTGTGAAGCAGTGGTGGGCTCGATAGGTATCACTTTAATTCCTCTAATGCCTGTTGACATCCCAGGGTCCAGGCGAAATCGTTCTTCTTTTTGAGTATAGAGAAACATCTGTGGCTTCGATCCGATGACCTCGAAATGAATCGGCCTAAGGCAGCTATCCGCCCAGTTAGCCTCTGCACGACTTTTACACTATCCATGACGGTGATGTCTTCAATGGCCTTGATTTTATCGGGGTTGATCTCGATCCCCCAATTCGATACCGTGAAGCCAAGGAACTTGCTTGAACCAACCCCGAAGGCACATTTCTCGGGGTTGAGCTTCATGTTGTATTTCCTTAAAATCTCGAACGTTTCCTGCAAATGAGCCAAATGGTCCTCTATGCGCAGGGACTTAACTAGCATGCCATCAATATAAATTTTCATTGATTTACCTATTTGTTCTTCGATCATCTCATTTACTAGGCATTGGTAAGTAGCTCCTACATTTTTTAGCCCGAAGGGCATTACATTATAACAATATGTTCCATACTTGGTGATAAATGAAGTTTTTTCTCGGTCCTCCGAGTTTATTTGGATTTTATTGTACCCGAAATAGGCATCGAGAAAAGTAAGGATGTCATAGCCGGCCGTGGCATCGATCATGCGATCGATGTTAGGTAGTGGAAAATAATCTTTGGGGCATGCCTTGTTTAAATCCTTATAATCTACACACATTCTAAGTTTGTTCCCCTTTTTAGGGACTACAACTACATTGGCTAACCATTCGGGATAATTCACTTCCCGAATGGACCCTATTTTGAGAGGTTTGGTTACCTCGTCCTTTATGAATGTGTGCTTTACCTCAAACTAGGGCCTTCTCTTTTGCTTCACCGGTTTAAACCCAGGATTCAGGCTTAGCCGATGCGTCGTTATCTTCGGTGGGATCCCTATCATGTCTAAATTGGACCAAGTACAACAATCTATGTTATCAATAAGAAATTGAATAAGCTTTTTCCCGAGTTCAGGGGCTAACCCCGTTCCCAGGTATACCTTTCACTCGGGCAGGTACTCGATCAATATAACCTGTTCCAGCTCTTCGATCGTTGATTTGGTGGCGTCAGAATCTTCGGGAACAATAAAAGTTTGAGGGGTCAGAAAATCCTCCTCTTCTTCTTCTATCTCCTGCTTCCCTGATTCAGTCGAGGCTGGTGGCCATGATTGCTATTTGACTTCCTGTTTACCTTTGATGCTCGACCTTTACGAGGTTAATAGTGTCGATATTGGCAATACCTCATCGACCACAAACATTTCCTTTGCAGCATGCTGCTCCCCGTATACTGTTTTTACACCAGCCGGCGTCGGGAATTTCATCATTTGGTGAAGAGTCGAAGGGAATGCTCTCATATTGTAGATCCAAGGCCTTCCGAGTAGGGAATTGTACCTCATGTCACCCTCGATTACGTGGAACTTGGTATCTTGAATGGTTCCATCCACATTCACCGGTAGAATAATCTCCCCTTTAGTTGTTTCACTGGCCATATTGAAGCCGTTTAAGACCCGAGCTACGGGCACAATTTGATTTAGTAGGCCGAGTTGCTCCACAACCCTCGATTGGATGATATTCGCCGAGCTACCTAGATCCACTAAAACACGCTTAACTTGAACTTTATTTAATAAGATAGAAATTACCAGAGCGTCATTGTGGGGCTGAGAAATGCCTTCTGCTTCTTCATCGTTGAATGATTAAGTGCCTTCGGGCACATAATCTCGGGTTCATTTTTCCCTAGTGATTGATACCTTAGTGCGTTTGAACATGGGTCCCTGTGGGATGTCGACCTTACCGACGATCATATGAATGACATGTTGGGGTTCCTCCTGTTCATTTTCCCTATTGGCGTCCCTTTCTCTAAAATGATTCTTGGCTCGATCGATGAGGAATTCTCGAAGATGGCCCTTATTGAATAGACGGGCTACCTCCTCCCTTAATTACCTGCAATCCTCAGTCTTGTGACCATGCGTGCCTTGATACTTGCACATTAATTTTGGGTTTCTTTGGGAAGGATCAGTTTGTATGGGTCTGGGCCACCTAGTATCTTTGATCCTTCCGATTGCCGATACAATGCCCGATGCATCGATGCTAAAGTTATATTCCGATAATAGAGGTGCCTCTGTGGGATAGGCATACTTGTCAAAACCACTCTTGCTCATAAGTCCCCGAGAATTCTGTCTTCGATCACTTTTTTGATCGTTCCGAGTGGAATTATATCCTGAACCATTATTCCTTCGATCTGTGATATATGGTTAATACCAGTCTCTGTTCAATCTTGCCTCCCTGTCAACGTCCCTTTGGTTCTTAACTGCCGACCTATTTGGATGTACTGAACCGGAAGGGGCTCCTAATTGGTCGTCCTCGACCCTGATCTTCGATTAATATCGATTGTGCACATCTGCCCAAGTTACATCTGGATACTCAATCAAATTGTTCAACTTACGTGATGCTATCGAACTTCGCTCATTCAACCCTTGGGTGAAAGCTTGAATGGCCCAATCATCTGTGACCGGTGGCAACTCCATGCGTTCCATTTGAAATCAGGACACGAATTCCCTAAGCATTTCATTATCCCTTTGTCTTACCTTGAAAAGGTCCGATTTCCTCATTGCGACCTTTATGGCTCCGGCGTGTACCTTTATGAAAGAATCTGCTATCATGGCAAATGATTCAATGGAATTTGGTGGCAGGTTGTGATACCAAATCATTGCTCCCTTCGAAAGGGTTTCTCCGAATATTTTCAATAGCACAGATTTGATTTCATCATCTTCTAAATCATTATCCTTGATGGCGCATGTATATGAAGTAATATGCTCATTGTCGGTGGTCCCATTATATTTGGCTATGTCTGGCATACGAAACTTCTTTGGAATAGGCTTCAGAGCCGCACTTGGAGGAAACAACTTTTGTACAAACTTTTTCGAATCCATCCCTTTCACGATTGGCAGTGCCTCCGGTATCTGGTCAACTCGAGAGTTGTATGTCTCCACTTTTTTATCGTTGGCTTTGATTCTCTTTTCCCCTGATTCAATTCTTTTGGTAAGCTCTTCGAACATTTTCATTATCGCAGGATCAGTCCCTGTTTCGTTCCCATTTGGCCTTTCCGGTACTGGCTCGGTACGGCGAGTAATTTCCGGCTCGACCCTATTTGGAGCCCTATGTTGATTTTGTAACTGAGCAATAGCGGCTTGTTGAGCCTGAATCATATTGAATATCACTTGGAGACTGACTCCTTCGTCTACTCTGCCCTGTGTTCCTTGGTCACTAGTTCGGCCTTCTCTGCATACGCTTCCATCGAGACCTACGCCTAGGTCCACATTTAGCGCAGCGTGCGAAATGACATCGACTGGATTGGCAGCCGGTGCTTCCCCGAGATTAAACTGTGGCACCTCGACTCTTGGAGCAATCACATTTTCATTTTCACCATGGAATACGAGGCCATTGTCACCGTGTGTGGAATGCGTTTTGTGAGTTTGACATGTTTTAACTTGAAAGCAAAGATACTTGACAAGAAAAAGCGTAAAATAGTGTGTTTTACCAGAATCAGTACTGAATGAACGATCCTTAGCCCCACGGTGGGCGCCAAACTGTTTACCCTAAAAATTGAGTAACAAATAAACTTGTATTGTGATTTTAAGGATATGTGATTTAGGCCAGCACCAATTGATAAACAACGAATTAAATAGATAACTTGGATAATAAAATAAATCAAACCAGTTTGCAAACGATGCCTCGACCTTGATTCGAGATAGTCTCGAGTTTAGTTACTACGAATAATATAGGATAGAACAAGCAGTGATGAACAGTAAGTAAGACAAAGAAAGCAGCGTATATGTGTATTCTTATCAGTGAATAATGATGCCTTACAAATGATTGGAACTCCTCTTTATATAGTAGTGGAAACCTAATTATGGTACAACTCTAATAACGGAAATAGGCCCCACGATTGGCATTAATAACCTCTTTGATTTGATCTGTTCCGGGATTTTCGTTGTGATCTTTGACTGATTGCTGACATCTCACCATTCTATTATTACACCTTACTCGAAGTCAGTCATGCTTGATCTCGATTGTTACTAGCCTCAATCTCAATGAACACTTCGATCTCCAGGCTCGACGTTCTATCTTCGAGCTCGAGACTGATCTATTATGAGGTTACTCTCGAGGCACTCCTCTGCCGCCGAAATCGGGTATGCCCGATTTTGCCCGTATACAGATGGAAAGATTCCAAGTTGCATGAGGCGGTAGACTAACTGGTTCTACCGCTATCTTGGACCCTGTGTTGCGAAATGTTTCTTATTTCGCTCGAGACAAGGTTATTTCGGCCATACACGATCCCAACTCATGTAAAAGGGGTTCTAAACCTAATTTTGAGGTTATCTAACATATCCTTTGGTGGAGAATACGCCATTTTGGAGGCAGAGAACACAAACCACACTTGGAGGAAGCTTCTAACTAGTTTTTCTTCTCTTATTTCCTTTTAATCTCATAGTTTATTAGTTCTAGAGTTGTGGGTGCTACAAGAACGTTGCAGTTTGAAGTTTGAATTGTTCTTATTATTTTATAATGTTGGTCTATTTATTCAATCTTGTTCTTAATTATTTGATTGTCTGATCACCAACGGAATACTATCTACGAATCTAATATTGAACTCGGGGGAGAGAATTTTAAATTGCATATAGGATGGAGTAGAGTACGATCATGAACCTGAATAACGGGGAACAGAGCTGCGATTAGGATAGGGATATACCTAATCACGTTGCTTGGTTACTTTAAGAAAATTATTAATGCGTTCTTGTTAATCCTAATTCCATAGGAATTTAGGCGTTATGTTAGCTTGAATAGGCGGGTAGTACTTCGGGAGAATGAGTATTATTAACCATGTCAATCAATAAATCAGATAAATTAATTAGACAATTTAAGTAGAAAACTCAACGGATTTGTTATCTAACCCATAACTCTAGAATATTTTCTCCCACTGAATTCGTCTCTAAGCTTGCTGACTTATTTTCTTTAATCGCTTAGTTTGCTATTCTAGGTTAGTTTTAGTTAAATATTCATACTTTAGAAAATCACTTGAATTGATTAATTATTTTAGTTTAATTTACTTGATATTTAATCACAAGTCCTCGTGGGAACGATACTCAACTCACTCTTTATTACTTGTCGATCACGTATACTTGCGTGTGCGTTTTGAAGCAACAACGATGATTGCATTTGGTATGGGATTTTGTTCTTTATTCATAAGAAACATTTACCATGAGAGAACATATTCTAGATCATTTTTCAGTGTATGTGTCACGAGCAAAATGACCTCAGCCGTTATTGGCATCCAACATGCCTAGGGTTGAGTGTACATAATAGGAAAATCCTTAATTCTCAACTCAAATAGATAACAAGTCTAAATAAAATACATGGATATAATGAATAAACACTGAACATATGACTACAACATGGAGGCAACAAAATAGGACCAGGCCGCGTATTATAGGTCATGAGCTTCAAAGATTAGCTTATACTAAGATAATGTTGTTTACCCATAAAACGGTACAGTTGAATTTGTAACGTAATTTATAGACAAGCGAATCGATTTGACCGTAAATGATTAAGAAGTAAAACTGAAATTAAGATTTAGTGATTAAATTAAAGAAAATAACAAGCATAATTTTGAATTCAGCCTTTCCAAGAGCAAAAAATATAGATAAAGCAATGATGAAGCTATTGAATTAAGAGCTAAATAGTGAAGTATGAGAGAAAAATAGTATAGCTTTTGTACAAAGTGTTTCATGTCCCTACAATGGCTGTTAAACCCACTATTTATAGTTCTACCTAGGGAAACAAGATCCGAGGATCAAGCTCCTCTTTAAACGATAATAAAAGGGCTATTGATGAGTGTGTAACGACAGGCCTTGAGTTCCATTATTCTTTGTAATAACTGCTCATTTAATGTTTGCAAATATTCCCTCATTAAATGTCGTCCGATGGCAAATATTTGAATTTCTATCGCCGACTATGTTCCCTTCGGAATCCATCCGGTACTGGTCACACATGCCGCATTCGGTACTAATTGTTTCCCAACTCGTCTTTTATCTATCTTTGGCTCCACGTGTCATCTTATCATTCAGACACTTGTTATCAACCAATTTTACCCCATACAGATAGTCCCCCTACTTTCCGGTAGCGCAACTTAGTGTTACCGGGAAGTGGGTGAAGATCCCTTACTTGGCGGGAAACTGCCTGAACAGTCTCCGACATTTGAAAGGACGTATGTCTTCTCGCATATAATAACCCGAACACGTGTTGCCCCACAATACAACAAATAGTTTTGCCGGTTTTCGAGGTAATCATGATCACAATTTTTGTCGTCTATAACTTCTCCATTATTCATCATATTTACTTTCCTACTCCCACAATTTTCATAAGTCCTTTTTCTTCTCTGCATCTTCTTAGAAAACTTTACCAGCCTCCAACTTTCTTAACAAGAACTCCTTCTTTTACAAACCTTCTTCCACCATGTCTGCATACACTATTTCCTTTGGTAATACCAGTCTTTCCTTTGGTGGAGGCCCGAAGAAAAAACAAGGACAAGGAGGTTGACATTGAGTATGAACCTCCAACTGTTAGCACCATAATTCCCCTTCAACTCAGCACTGCAAACGACCTTCAAGTAAAAGCTCCTTCTACATCTTCCCAAGGCCACCGGTTTTGGCCAGTTCACAAGTTTCCTTCCTCTATTCGTCCTTCCAGTATCCCAACTGTGAAGGAGGACTGCAACTCCCTAATCTTGAAATCCTTGCCCCAAATATGATTGAGCGGGTTACCTTCTCCAAGGAGGGGTTTATGTATGGCTATACGTATCCCTTTACATTGAGTCCATTCTCCCTGGGTCTGGCTCGATCCAATAATTTTGGAGTTTTGCCACCGATATCAGGTCTGCTTAGCACAAGTAGGCACATCTGTTTAGGGGATAGTGGCCTGCCTTCGTCAACTGTGCACTGAGACCGGGGAAACCCTAACCATTGCACACATAATGTGTTAGGACCCAAAATCCATTAAAGGCCGTGATGGTGCCGGACACCGCTGTCAGGCAAGCCAAAAATAAATACTTAACTTGGTTCTCATTTTAATATTTTTGAAATTGTATTCCCTTCAATAATAATATTTTTGACAATTCCATTACAGTGCAACCCACGATCGCCCCAAAATCCGGTGTCACAAGTGCATGAGCCTCAACTAAGAATGTAAAATCAAATACAACATGTGTCTGGAATACAAATTGGATAGGAAAATATAAATACTCTGAGGGAGACTTTGCTGGCTGCGGACTCGTAACGTGGAGTGCAGCTCACCTACGTCCCCGCAATAACCGCGCCTCTGCGCCCACAAAGCCACTAGGCATATATGCACCTGCACACAAATGTGCAGCAAGTGTAGTATGAGTACGTAAATCAACACGTACCCAGTAAGTATCCCGCCTAACCTCGTAGAAGTAGTGACGAGGGGTCGATTTCGACCCTTACTATGGGTTATAAATAAAATGTCAATTATATAATTAAACATGGATTATATAATACGGTTGCAAGCTCAATAATTTGAAGTCAGTAAGCAGTTCCTTTATAATTAAGAAATCTCCAAATTTATTTCCCATTATTTAACAATTTATCTCGGCCAAGGAGGCAATATCATTTATTGTAAATTCCAAAGCAATCAATTAAATCATGCGCAAATTATGCCAAGGCCGTACGGCCCGATCCAACATAAATATTTAAACTGTGCACTGCCGAGGGTCGAACGGCGCGAACCATAGATGCATCTATTTAATCTGCCGAGGCGTTCGGCCCGCTCCACAAAAGATAAATACATTCAACAGTCAATCAAGAATTCTTTAAGGAGCAATTATCCAAGAAATGTCAATTCTCATTTAAATGTCAAGAAAAAAAAATGAAGTTTACCCTTTTAAAAATTCATTTACCAAGATAAATATGTTTTAAGCAATTTAAATTAACAATAAGGTTGCAAATATTGCAAGTATAGCATGATTTTGGGTCCTAAACTACCCGGACATGAGCATAATAGTAGCTACGCATGGACTCTCGTCACCTCGTGCGTACGTATTCCCAACACATAGAAGCATGTATTAAATAATTCACCTATGGGGTTAATTCCCTCTTACAAGGTTAGAAAGGAGACTTACCTCGCTCCGAAATTCTATAACCGGCTCCCAAGCCCTTCCAATAACTCAAACCGATGCCCAACGCTCCAAAACTAGTCAATAAACATGCAAATCCATTAATACACACTCTAATACTTATTATAATCCAATTTATAAAAATTCCTAACTCCGCTTGAGAAGTCAATAAAATTACCCTCGGGCCCACGTACCCAGATTCCGAAAATATTCGAAGATAAACCTTACCCATATCACCATGAACTCAAATATATAATTTATTCCAAATTCCATGTCCAATTTCGTGATCAAATTCCAAAAATATCAATTTCTAGGTTTTTCTTTAAAATTCCAAATTTCTACAACTTTTCATGTCTAAATCCATATATAATCCAAGTATTTAACTTGCAATATGTGGGAATCACTTACCTTGACATAGATGATGAAGATGGAGCTCCGAAATCGCTCCAAGACCGGCTTCCATGGAGGAAATGAAGTGAAAATGGCCAAAATCCCGTTTTAAAACAACTCACTGCCTAGAAATCTCTCTTTGCGTTCGCGATCCTTTGATCGCGTTTGCGAAGGCCAGCTGACCCGACCCTTCGCGTTCGCGTTTCCCTCTACGCGTTCGCGTAGGCCAAATGGCCTTAGGCCTCGCTCCCTCCTTTTCTCTTCGCGTTCGCGTCGCCTTGGCCGCGTTCGCAAAGGCTTGCCTAGCTCTTGCCTCGCATTCGCGTCCACTGGCTCGCGTTCGCGAAGGTCAAACCCAGCAGCCCCATAAATTCCTCTTCGTGAACGCGGGACTTCCGTCGCGTTCACGAAGAAGGAAACCAGACACCAGCAACAGCAGTCCAAAATAACTCCAATTTGGTCCGAAACCACCCCAAAACACATCCGAGGCCCCCGGGACCCCGTCCAATCACACAAACCAGTACCATAACATAACACGGACTTGCTCAAGGTCTCAAATCATATCAAACAATATCAAAATCATGAATCGCAACCCAAATCAAGCTTAATCAACTTTGAAACTTTAAACTTCTACAATCGATGTCGAAACCTATCAAATCACGTCCGATCGACCTCAAATTTCGCACACAAGTCACATTCGACATTACGGACCTATTCCAACTTCCGGAATCGGTATCCGACCCCGATATCAAAAAGTCTACTCTCGGTCAAACTTCTTAAAATTATCAAAAATTCCAACTTTCGCCCAAATGACCCCAAAATGACCTACGGACCTCCAAATCCACTTCCTGATGCGCTCCTAAGACCGAAATCATCATACAGAGCTATTCTCAGACTCGAAATCCCAAACGGACGTCGATAACATTGAATTGCACTTTAACTCAAATTAATGAAATTCTTCCAAAACACCAACCTTCCACAATAGGCGCCGAAATGCTCCCGGGTCATCCAAAACCCGATCCGGACATACGCCTAAGTCCAAAATTATCATACAAACCTGTTGGAACCTTCAAATCTCGATTTCGAGGCCGTCTACTCAAAAAATCACACTTCAGTCAATTTCTCGAACTTAAGGCTTCCGAAATTTAGAATTTTCTTCCCAAACTAACACGAACTTCCCGAAATTAAATTCCGACCATACGCATAAGTCATAATACCTCCAATGAAGCTGCTCAAGGTCTCAAACCGTTGAATGATACACTAGAGCTCAAAACGACCGGTCGGGTCGTTACATAATGAACCTTTACTATCCCAAGATATTTCGTGGGGGAGTAATAAACTTTAGCAAGCGTGGTCACCACGCTCTCCTCACTAGCGTAAACGACGACAACGACCACGGATTGATGGAGCGATTCATCGTCATTTCTGCCAGGGACATCATCCAGCCACAACTCTAGCCTTTCTCGAGTCGTGGAACCTTCTTTGTAAGTTTTCGGTTTTCCGCTTTCTTTCTCCATGAAAAGGTCATTTCCCACCTTTGCTGGTTTTTTGTTTCCTTTGATTCAGCTACCCGATGGGAGCCGCCACAAATTCAAGGTCTAGACCAATGGGATTAGATCTAGATATTACGACTAACGAATCCCGATGGTGGAAGGAGATGGCCCCCAAGTACTTGGTGGAAGGCCAAGCGCCATGGTAAGCCACGTCCTTATTTTACTTTATTCTTGTTCGAACACAAGAAGTCTCATGGATAAGTTGCTAACTCCATATTTTCTTGACATAGGACTTTCGAGGGGCTCTTTATCTGCCTCGAAATCAACGCTTTATAGGATCCAGAGGAGGACAAAAGGGTGCTGCAAAATGTCTTAGCTCGAAGTAGGCTCGTGGATATGCCCGAGTCTTCGATGAAGGTACCTCCATTCGGAGTCCCTAGTCTGGGAACAAGAAATCGAAAAGGATATGCTCCTCCTTGGCTGGGACTCAAGAGAATAGAGCAAAGAAAACACCATCTGAGCCGGCCACCGTGGTTGTCGTCGATGAAGGAGAAGCTAGTGATGAAGAGGCTTCTCTTTAAAGGATATCTTCATCAGCTCAACTGGATGCTCAGCCAGGGGAGCTTCAAAACCCAACATTGGAGGAAACCAAGAGCTTTGGGGGTGAAATGGACTTGGTCGATAATGCCGATTCTCTCTTCCTGGCCCCCATTGTTGTCTCCGGTCCTGTGCCTCTTCTACCCCCAACTATTGAGCAAATAACAACCAGCACTACTCATGCCACATTGCTTCTTATCCTTATACATCAATAACTTCCCGCTCATCGATACCAGTTGCTCCCTTGCCACTAGTACCAACTGCATCTCCTCCACCGACATCAGCTGATCGAGAGAGGGGTGCTTCTCCTCCCTGGTCTCCCGATCACGGGAACTTGGGGCACAATTATTCAACCCCTTTCCCAAATCCTCGAGGGAGGAGAAGTTCCAGTCTTTCGGTTTTGATAGAGTGTCATCTTTTATCCAAGCCGGTGGAGCTTGCGAATTATCTGAAGCCGCTGGCTTCGGAAAAAGAACTGAAGGAAATGGGCTCCCTTTCTGGGGAGTGCCTGATAAACAATGGCATGCATAGTGTATCACATATATCCTTCTATCTCTTTTGTTGATATGTATATACTGTGATGGTAACCTTAATTCTAATCTCTTCTTTCTAGGCCAACCCCCTGGTTTCTGAGGGCCTGCAAAGGTTGATCCTTGATAAACAAGGGCTTGCTTCTGAGCGGAATCAACTTTTGGCTGAGAGGAACCAGCTTGCTACACGCCTCCCGGTGCTGGAAGCAAAAGTTGCTTAGATGGACGAGCTTGAGGCTCGATTGTAGCAGAGCGAACAAGATAGAATGGCCCACAACCAAGAAGCTGCACAATTACACAAAACACTTCAAGAAGCTAAGGCTAAGTGGGTCGAACTTCACGATGTTACCATCGCTGCTGCCAGGCGCGAGTCTACCTTCGAGGAGCAAATTGATAACTTGAAGGCCAGCTTATACTCCAAAATGCTGCCGAGGAGAAGAGGGCCCAAATGGAAGAGAGGCTTAAGAGCGCTGTGGACCAAAACCGGCTTCACTCAACTATAAATGTTGAGCTCGACGCCCGCCTCCGCACCATGAAGTCCGAAAGAGAAGAGCTCCAGGCTAAAATCGATAAACTTCAGGCCAAACTCTAAGATCAAGAGGATTCCATCATTTTTTAGAAGACCTATGCCATACACCATATGAAGAGGAAGACCTTGGAGGAGGCCAAAGTGGGCATCACCAACATAGACGATTGTATTGCCCAAGCTCGGGAACTGGAATTATTTGGTCGTGCAAATCTTCCTGCTCGGCCTGTTGTGACTTACTCCTCGAGTACTAGTTCTGACTACTTGGGAACCGAAGGGGATACAGAAGAAGATGAAGGTCCTTAACTGGTAGTGAATCTGGCTTCCTCTACCGGGGGAAACATAGATTGTTCTCTCCCTTCGGGTTCTGGCGGCAATGATGTATAATTTATTTTTTTGTACTTTGTAATTATGCCAAACTTTTCATCAAGTTCTGCACCTGATAATAAAAGATTATTTTGCTTAAGTGTTGTGCAAAAATATCCCTTTTATGTTTAGTTGATTAAAGCTTCCAGTACATATTTTCATCTGATAACTCTTGATTCCGGGCATAAACTCTTCCGGAATTTACCCGTTACTATGAGGGTTTCATAAGAGAGAGCCCTTATTTTTACGGTACTCTTGAAGCAGACGTCTCCTATTCATTCCGGCACAAGCATTTGAAGTATTTATTAACTTTTAAACGATAAAATTAACTCATCATTTGGACATGAAATAAGATAAAAATAAAAGGACTTTGTTTTATTCCCTATATTTTCAAAAGTACATAGGAATTCGTTTGCTTAAGTAAATAAAGTTACCAATACATGTGGCTAAGTTTTACAACTTATTTCTATGGGATTGATCATGTAGGCCCCGGACCTGATAAAACATTGATCTTGGTTTTTGCAGTTCCGATTTTCATTATCAGCAATGACGCAATTGATAGATCGGTAATGACGTGGATATCACATCGATAATTACATGGATGGCATGTCATTAATGTTATGGCTTTATTGATTTATTAATTTCCAGTTGTACATTCCATGGTTTATTAAATTTTTAAACAGGCGGTTTATTATTGCCATAAATATTTTGTGTTTACGTGTGGAGTTCAAACGCATACGCAAGTATACATGATCGACAAGTATTAAAGTGATGATAAAGTATCGTCCCACGGGGATATATGATCAACTATTGTCCAATCTAAACTATTTATAAATGTATTGCTCAAGTGGTTGTGAAGAAGATGATTGTGATTTTTACGACTAAAAATTACTACGAAATTACTAAATAAGCTAACAATTCAAAGGTGCGAAAATAACCAAGAAAACACTTAGAGGAATTCAATGAGATGAGAATATTCCGGGGTTATGGGATTAATGTCTCTCCTATTGCGTTCTTTTGGTTGATTTAATCACTTAACTTAGAAATTTGTTGATTAACATGGCTTATTATGCTCGCGAAGACCTTTCGACACTTCGCTCGCCTATTCAACCCAACCTAATACTAGGTCTATAGAATTAGAATTAACAAGAATGCATGTATATTTCCTACGAAAATAACCAAGTAAGGAAACTAGAATATGTCTATTCTAATCGTGAATCTATTCTCCGATGCTCGGATTCAAGAACTTACTCTACTCAATCTGATATGAAAACTATAGTTTCCACTTTCAAGTTCAACTATAAATTTGTAGATATTATTCTATTATTAGCTACGGAATAGAATAATTAAGTGTAAGATTGAATAAATAAATTAATATGATAATTCAAGCAAAACAATCAACCGTCAAACTACAATAGTCAATAACGACCCATAACCCCAGAATAATAATGTTCTTTGCCACTAATGTTCATGACAATAATCAAAATATTATTTCATAAAAGTTATGAATACTAGATGAAAGATGGAAGAATCGATGAATTTTCTTGCTCCGTTTGTGTTTCTATGCCCTTGCCACCTTCTAAATTGACCAATCCCACAATAATCATGTTTAAAGGATATTTATAGGTTAGGGTCGGAGTCCCCAGGCCCAAATCTAAGTGGATAACATATAATGCCCGGACTACAAAAGGACCAGGCCTCACAGATCGCGAGGCCTGGCTTGTAGCTCGCCCTGGAGCTCGCGAAGCTTGCTCGCATGGTGGATCTCGTCTGGGACCAGGCATCGCCTGGTTCCAGGACTTGCCCGATTTTTACCTTTTCATGTTCTTTTGTGTATCTTTGACATACTTGTGTGCAACCTTCACGCATTTTCATCCTTCAACGATCCTACATATAAAAATAACAAACTTAAGTTCAAACGTCACACAATTAATCATTAAAATAATAAAATGTAATGTAAGCAATGCACTAAAAATATACCTTTATATCCAAACATCACTACCCCACACTTAAATGTTACTCGTCCTTGAGACAACCAACAAATTACCCTATTCTTGAGCACTTTATATTTACACAATTGAAGCAGACTACACCAATGACCATGATTGATAGCAACAATTAAGCTAGAGCATATGCAATCACATACACTTCCCCTTTACTTACGCCATTCCTCAAAAAAAATCTGTGCAACAAGACAACATGCTCATAACAATCCTAACCTTAAAAACCGACCCAATATCACAATGCACTCATGGCTTGAACACTTAACATCATAGAAAAGCCTAATAACATTACCTATCCCTCGTGAAACCATATGACCTCACACAATAAGAACAAGAGAATAAATTGAATCCACACATTCGAATTAAAAGCTCAAATATATTTTAAGGATTCACACATATTAAAGAAAATCTCTCACAGTCACAAGGAAGTCACATTCATGCAATTGGTACCATAGGCTTGCCCTTAATATAAATCTCTACTAATGTAGGCTCGCTCGATCTAAAATCAGTTAAGAATTTTTCATGGTTGTAATGTGGACTAAGGGACGGGTAGGATATATTTAGGAATATTGGTTCACCCTCCTAAGCACTTTTAACCCATCACAAAATTAACTTTAAGCGCAAATGCTTCAATCCACTTCAATTTCACAAATAAAATCACCCCAACAATATTCCCTCTTTCTTTAATCACTACTTTTATTCGTACTCTACTAGCAAGAACAAGACATCAGTTTATTTATCTACATATTTTTCCTTCTCTTTTTTTCATTTTCATACCTTTTTTCCTTCTTCTTAACTATACTTTTTCTTTTTCTTTTGCAATTTCACTACTGGTGTATTCTTTCACAAAATTAGTGCATCTTTCTTTCTTTAATTGGTTCCATTCAAAATCCACCCAAGTCCCCTCCTCACTTTTTCTAGCGTTTATTTTACCATAAAGTGCTTTAAGAGGTACAAGGATCAAACAATATCAATTAAGAACAAAAGGGAATAGGCTTGTAATTTGGGTGCCAATTAAAAGTCCATAGGCTCAAAAGGGTTAACTAGGGTTAGATTTTATTTATGATAACAACAAGCTCAAAAAGATCAGAGAAGGCCTAAAATCAATTTTCAAACCGAGCATCACCTAAAATTTTGCTTCAACTCACATGCCAGGCAAGTTCTAGACACAATTACAATACATGGACTACACAAAAAACCTAACCACACATGGTACATGACTCACTAAGGACGGTCCCATTCCGACTCTCAACTAATGCTTGTATTCACGGAGCTACAAGATATTAAACATTTAGCACAAAGTGAACATAAGTCAAGCAAATGAGACATAGGTATCACAAGACATGCTATACAATCTATAAAGGCATCATAGACAATTACAAAATATAGGAAAACTACTACACTTGCCAAAGCCTAAATATGCTACTATCAAACAAGTCAATGGCGCTTAGAAATCTCATCTTTCTTCCTCTTTTTATTTCCTGCATTCTAGCTACTCTAAAAATAAATAAACTACCACCCGGTTCAAACTACATCCCATGAAAAAGAACCGAGGCACAAAAAATAATTACTGGGGAATTACCTAAAAAAAATAAAAGACATATTTTTTGATTTTTCTATTTTTTCTATCTTTTTGTGTTTTTGGTTAGACTTTAATCCCTCCAGAAAGCTGCATAGGAGATCCATCATCGGGAAAAGCCCAAGTTTTTCTACCTTTTTCTTTGATTTTCTGTATTTTTTTAATCAAATCTAACTACTAGTAGATCAATAAAATAAAAATTACCATTAAAGTACTACACTACTAATGTTTTTCATTATGCTAAGCTAAAAATAAAAAGCAAGAAGCTAATCTAAAAATTACTAAACTATAATAAAAATAAGAGCTAACAATTAACCTACTATATACATACTCCAGAGAATTCCCTACTCTGCACTTAAATCATGCAGTGTTCTCAATGCATATAAAACAATGAAAATCAAGTGAGGTGGTAAGAAAAACTCCCTGGTCACTCTTCATCATCGCCCTCATCATAGGAGTCCATATCGGCCGCTGCCCAATCTTCATCATCTTCTCCTGGCTCAACATCCTCCTCAGCTTCTTCCTCAGACTACTCTGGCTCGGCCTTTGAATACTCAGGCGTGTTGACATCTTCGCCCTAGGGTAATCTCTGGCCCTCACCAAGCCTCACCAGATGCTGGGCATGAGCATTGAGCGAGCAGCGCTCATGTAAGTTAACCCTCTCCTCTTGAGTAGCCGGCCTCCCTCTGATCAGTAGCTGCAAGTCCAACATCCCATAGAAATGGGCCACGAAGCTATCATCATGAGCATTGCGCTCGGACCAGTGAACGCAGTCATATCATCCTCCTACTTAGGCCAGATGCTGGTGATGTCAGTCATTCGGGGGGGGGGGGGGGGGGGAGGGATGCTGGGAGGACTATATCAAACTCTGGCTCTTCCTCTACCTCCTCTTATCTCAGATACCGAGTCAACATATTGCCGAAGAACAACCTATCAATCCTCTTGATCTTTTGCACCTGCACCACCTGTCCAATTAAAGTGTCATGATTACATGGTAGCGATCGAGTGTTGATCAATTTCAACCAAACTTGAGCCTCTAACTTCATCTTCTTCTTTGGCAATTTCCTATGGCGGCTAGTCTTTTTGTCATTGACCCAGGCGGCCATAGAATTGACATGACATAAAGTGTGTCTAAGCTCTCGATATGTAGGGTGGGCAATGAAGTTACCCAGGGGCTCATGTGTAAAATCTTGAGTTCCCAAGTAGTTGCATAGAGCGGTTGCAGAAAAATCAATTAGTCAACCCCAAATAGGCATATACTGCTCTGAATCATTGGATTATATTCAACTTAAAACTCATGAAAAAGGTTCCTATTAATATCCCCGGGGTTCTCTAACACATAGCTAAATCCAAGCTCATCAATAGACTTTCATATTTTCGGATACTTAACTCATAAATGACGCTCATCAACAGCTATATCGGGGTGCATATGCTTCGGTACATAAGCGACGCTTTACAAGCATTATCCTTTGGTACATAAAAATGTAACGCGATGCAGACGTGGTTTGAAGTAAAAACCTTCGCACAAAAAGTTTCCACTTAAACTATTCCCTCTAAAATTTCCCACTTCCCTTCTAAAAGTTTTCACTAAAAGTCTAAGCGATTCTAGTTGCCCCTTTACTCTAGGGTTTGAAACCCACAACCTTCTTCACTTGAAGTTTTTAAAAAATGACTGTCCATTGCACCCAATCTTTGTCAAAAAAGGGAAATAAGAAAATGATTGCACCGAATTGGTGACTCTCTTCAGAAGCCGGAGATCTAATTTACATTATTTGATTTCTCCTAAGATATGAGTTACATAAATCAGTTTCTCACGACAACAAGAAAGGTTCGGTATTCAGATTTTTTCTATTGCTTTTGAGACCATATACAGGATATTCTACTTTCACTCAGTTTCTGGATTTAATTAAAAAATTATAGTATTTAGATTTGCTTCAGAATACACAGTAAATGGATTTATCAGGAAATTTATGATATTGTCCCTTTCTTATGAATTTGGTAAAAGCTTGAGTTAAACGATTTGTAGATCTTTTAATGTCTCAGTTTTTGGATAGATCATTTGTGGGTTTAGCATCAGAGGCTTTTTTTAAGCAAATATTCCACTCGGCTTGATGCCTTGTGATGAATATATTAATAATAATCCAAAATAGGAATCCAGTTAGTACAATGTATGTAAAAATGCAAATGAAAGCAGGAAAAAACAATGTAATCTAGCTATTACAACAGTTTGACTTGAACATGTTCCAGCCAAAGATGCTGTTTGTATCCTCTAGCCAAGTGCAAAACCTCAGTGTAGTACCTCAAAGGCTCTCACCAGGCACCATGTTTTGCGTACCAAAAGGATTAGGCCAACTTGAATCGCTAACGTACACCTCCAATTGTTGTTGTTGTCCAAACTTATGATGGGGCATGCAAACACTTTGAGACCTTTGTCTTTCCAATTGTTGTGACTAGTCGACTGGTAGATTACCCACAACCCTTATCCCATAATAACTTGGCCATCTTTGATTGAAAATAAGAATTCCAGTAGAAGACAATCAGTTGCACTAAATAGCTGATCCATAAACCATAATAAATGTTACAGTTTCTTCCCGTGTGGTGCTATACATTTTCCAGAATGAGCATTATACAATGCTAATACCACTGGTAGGTGATACAACACCATACGTTAAATAACCTATCCCATTTCTGTTACACCAGTAATGCAAGTTTGACGATGAGTAACTGTAGGACTATCTTGTGTTTGATATCTTGGAGAAGCCATTGTATTTAAAATTAGTACACATATGTACTGATTCATTAATCTGGAGCTCTCCTTTTTGCAATCCTAACCATTAGGTTAGGAGTTTGTTGTTGCACCCCACATTTTTATACGTAAAAGTACGTCGTAAGCAAACTAATGTAAGACCAAAAATGAGATCATCTTTGGAAGTATGTAAAATAAGTTATCATGCTACCTCGGGGGTTACAAATACTGAATATCATGAACAACAAGTACAAAGAGGGTTGGAAGGTTCAGAAGCTACAATTGAAGAAAATAATGATTCGTCGAAAGTCGATAAGTTAGGAATATTATAACCCGCACCTTTGGGGTGAGACTAGGGTTCTTAACATGATAAGAAGGTTATGTTATAAGTTATGTTAGTCATATGATATTCGTGTATTATGTTTTGGAGTCAGGCGAGTTGAGGAACAAAAGTCGATGAAAGTCATCACAAGTTACGTTCATAAGTTTTACTAATATTTGGGTCAAATGTAACTACAATTTTATCCCAATATACTTAGAGTTATGGGATGTTCCACACATAATATTGAATATATATGAGTCTATTTTCTAACGCATTAAACCGTTTATCAATACGACATCGGAGTAGAGAGATATATGCATTTTTGCGAGACTGCGCAAGCTGCTAGGTGACAAGCAGGTGTGTCACCTACTTGCTTAAATAAGAGTACGACAATGGGCCAGTTCGGGTCGTCCAAAGAGACATTTTAAAGGAATATTTCGTTCATATAATACACTGATAAGAGGGCATAATAACCAGACCTAAACACCTACAAACATCCTCCCAAAAATTACACACAAACCCTAATTGAATTTCTCTCCTTTTCTAGTTCTAGTTGGAGGAAATACCTTGAGTTTGAAGAACCAAGAAAGGAGCTGAGTTATTCAACAAATAAGTTAAGTTTAATGCTCTCTTTTATCCATTTTGTCTGCTGGAGATGTATGGAAAATCGTTCTATAATTGTAAGAACTCACGGAACGGTGATAGGAAGTCGTGAGTTCGAGTTATTTACTTGTAGCAGACTGTTTTGTGTTGCTGTTGGATTGCGTGTTTTACTACTGTTTTATGGAGTTTTGGAGGAGGAAGAGTGTGGAGAAACACCACATAAATCCAGGGTGGTGGTCTGGTCGTTCATCGTAATATTTTCGGGCTGGTTGACACTACTATGGTGGTCGTTTTGTGTATGAAGAGATTGGGGTGTGTTGGGCTGTTTTATAGTATTTTGTGGTGTATATAAGGTTGGAAAATAATGTATATATGTTTATATTGTTGTATTTTTGTGTTGTTGGTATTATCTTGAATTTGGAGGAAGTAAGGATTATAGGGAAGATGCAACATGTTTTAATACAAAATAAGCTTGTCGTTTGTTGTGCGATAGTTGTACCTTTCGTAACTTAATGATAGTATTATTATCATTGTTGTAGATTAAGGTGCAAAGAGGCGAGTTCAACTTGGCGATTGGAAAGATTATGATACTCATAACTGCATGATAGGACATTGCATGTGAGCTAGGGTTATGGTGTTACCTCTTTAGTAGAAGACTTTAGATCTTTCTTTCTTGAATTCCCAAGAATTGAGCAAGAGTTTGAAGAGTAGAAATGTTGGAGCTTCTCCCTCTCTCTCCAAGTTGCTCCCCTCTCTCTAGAATATCAACTTATGCCTTCTATAATGACCCATGATTACTTTTTGTTAAAATAAGGTCGGGTTAGAAAATCCCCAAATATAACCATCCGAGTCATATCCGTTATCGCGGAAAGCATCGCAGAAGGGTTGTGCGATTAGCGAACTGGAGCACAAAATAGTCTCAAAAAATATGGGTTGGGTCTTCACAGATCTGTGGAGGATCTGCGGTCCACGGAATGATTCTGCAGCGGCATACTGGATAAAAAATCTCCTTCTATGAGATTTTCTTTATTGTAAGGATAGAAATTATTTTTTTTACAAGAAAAGAAGGTTATCTTTTTACCATTTTAAGAATTAAGCGTACGAAAATTTGTACTCTTTATATGAGATTAGGAAAATTAGAAGTTGAGAAAATATATGTATTTTTACATGGATGTTTTAATGAAATAATAGTGTATGTATTGATTTTATATGGTACCATGATTTATTAATATTTTAATATTTTAATAGTAGTACTTTAAGATGAGAACAAAACTATTTTTGAGGTTATGAGTGCTTATGATATTTATAACAAGTGATAAGTATTTGTCGTGAAGGTCATAGGGTAAACGAGTTGAAAAAAATGAGTTTCGTTGAAGGTTGTCGATTTGGGATAAAATACGGTCTAAGCTATAATATCCGGTATTTATGGACTAGTGCCATACAATGTACCACATGACCATGATAGTAAGATGTATAAAGTATGTTAAAAGTGAGTAGTATTGTAAGTAATTTGAGATAATTCTTAATTATGTAGATAATTGGGTAATTATGGATTTTTAGTGGGAGATTAACTATGTAATTAAGCATATTTGGATAAAATTGGGGGGCCTCAACGTGGCAGCTAGTTAAAAGCCCAAATTAATGACTCTTAAGCCATGTAATAAGGTGGCTCATTTTGAGGACTTTGTGGCCAAGTTATTCTTATCAAGTGGGGCCCACAAAATCAACAAATTTAAGAGACTCCTTATCTCATTTTTGGTTGAAAGATGTGATTAAGAATGCCTCTCTAAATTCACAAAATGAAAAGGCTTATGACTATTATGTGAGGGATGAAAATGCTTCAGCAAAGATCATAATTTGCTATAGCAATGTGATTTGCTTCAACAAATTCAACGAGATTTCTTAGCATCTTAGAAATGTGAGATTTTGTAATTTCAAGAGAGCACGGTACAATCTTTCTCAAGAATATCATACGAATTATTTTCTACTTCAATCCGATGTTACGTGTTTTTCGCAAAGGACGTATGTTAGAGGGATTGTCAATAGAATCGGCTCAGGTATGTTAAGGCTATCCCTCCTTTTTTTTTGGTATGATCCAAATAACAATACGTAAATGTAATGCTATTCCATAAGTGGTTCTACTCTTAACAGTTAAGGATGCCTATGTTATTCATTCCTGTAAAGTTATATACAAAGTAGGTCTAAGTACGTTCCTAAGTCTCTATTGAAGTATTCAATAAAGAGGTTAATGTTCATAATGGTATTATATGCATCATGCATTTACCACTGAACTACGGCCGGTCGGACTGTCATGCATTTACCACCGAGCTATGGTCGGTCGGGCAGTCATGCATTTACCACCGAGCTATGGTCGGTCGGGCAGTCATGCATTTACCACGGAGCTACGGCTGGTTGGGCAGTTATAAATTTACAACCGAGCTATGGTCGGTCGGGCAGTCATGCATTTACCACCGCGCTACGACCGGTCGGGGCAGTTACCACTGATCAGTTTGGCAGTCATGCATCATACGGTATGGATAATAGTCTCAAGAGAAGCATTATATATATAAGTATACTAAGTATGCATATATGGTGGCACTTTAGAGATTCAGGTTGATTCTTATATCTCTTTAATTAATTTTGACTTATGGATATGTTTTAGTTCTGCCTTACTTACTCAGTACATTATTCGAACTGACGTCCTTTTGTTGGGGACGCTGCATTTATGACTATAGGTATAGATAATCAGTTTGACAAGCTCTCATAGTAGACGAGGTCAGCATTCAGCGAAGGATCGGTAAGACCCCACCTCATTCGGAGTGCAGCCGAATCTATAAGTCATCGTATAAGAGTTTTTCTACAGACTTATGGGTAGGCCGGTACCCTATTCCATTTGATGTCAAATAATCTTAGAGGCTTTGTAGACAGAGGTTCATTTTGTACAGTATGTCAGAGGCCTTGACGGCCCATATGTATTCATGTTTTAAGAAAGATAGTTCATCGATACAGTATTTTTCCCACTTACAGTTGTATATTATGAGTGGTGGCCATATGGGCCCATGATAGTTACAAAAAGAATGAGTCCAGTTAACTCGACCTATATATGTTCTAGTTTTGGTAGAACAATCATGAGTTACAGAGTGGTTCGCTCGGGCTAGCACGACACCGAGTGCCAGTCACGCCTCCCCAGGTTTGGGGCGTGATAGTATGGCCTCTGATGCGGCTGAAATCTTCTGCCTGACTGACCCTGCTGATAAGGTCCCTTATTGCCCTGACTGGGCTTGAAACAACTCCAATGCTACTCGGTCTGGCTGAAGACTAAGCAAAAGACTGTGTCGGCCCAAATGAAACCCCCCCTGAACATTACCATCGCGCTCCATTATGTTCTTCCATTTCGGGTCTCCGTGGCTAGAGAAAATGCCACCATCTTCCCATAGTTCATATCAGAATTTAAGCCGGCTGTAGCAGCCTCATTGATAACTAAAGGGATAAGGCCCTGCACAAACCTGTGAACCGTAGCCTCCATAGTGGGAAACATGTAAATACCATTCTTGGAAAGATCTGCAAACCTCAGATGGTAGTCCCACACACTCATACTACCTTGATTCAAGTTCTCAAACTTGGCGGCACGGGTTGCCTTAGTCTCAGCAGGCAAGAAATGATCCATGAAAGCATCCTCAAACTTGTTCAACTTCATCGGAGGGCTACCCTCCTCATGGGACTCCTTCTACAATTCGAACCATGAATACGCCACTTCCTTTACGCGATAGGAGGCCAATTCCACTGCTTCTGTCTCAGTGGCATGCATTACACGAAGAGTCTCATGTATCTCATTAATAAATTCTTGGGGGTCCTCCTGGGTATTAGTACCCGTGAACATCGGAGGATCCAACTGAAAGAATCTGTTCACCCTTGAACTAGCTAAATCTCCCGGGTGGCTAGAAGAAGAGGTAGATGTAACATTCAATCTCTGGGCCTGGGAAGACACTATCTAGTTTAAAAATTGGATGGCTCCTCTAAGTTCCCCATCAGAAGCACTAGGATCGGGGGTTGAGGCAGGAGGTGGAGCTGGAATATCCATTTGAGGAGGAATCTGCACATTCTCGTAAGGTGTAGTAGAATCAAGAGGCGTTGTTGTTGGGGGAATGCCTTCACCCCCCCCCCTTCCGAGTGCTCACCCGCAACATCGGACACTTCATTTACTCACACTCCGGGGTGACATTGGCCCTTTGGCCACTCCTCGCCTTTTTTTAGGCGCCATGTACTGAAACTTAGAACAATGCATGAGTTAAAAAAGGGGAACAGTCTTAGAATCAGCTCTATCGCACGGCCTAGAATATCAAAGAAGGGTGACATTCCTAAATGCCCAAGTAGCCTCCTAATTATAGATGTGGTCGACGACATATCGATAATAAGGACTCTACTAGATACGGACCGGAGATATCCTAGGACACGTTAAAACCTTAGGCTCTACTATCAAGCTTGTCACGCCCCAACCTCGAGGAACGTGACCGGCGATCAACCAAGATATCCTAGTTAAGCAAGCCTAATTGATGCCTACTACCCAACTTGCCATAGTGATTTGAGAATAAATGACATGAGAAAAATCAATGAGAGTATAAAGGGTACAATATTGTATTTCATTACTTAAAAGAGCATCATTGATAGTTAACAAAAGATTACAAGTTCACATTTAGAAGTGGAAACATCCAACAATTACAACAAATAGAAGAGTAGCATGAAAGTGCTGGTGATAAGGCCCAGGCTATACCTCAAAAGAAATGTACAAGAAAACAAGACAACATATGGGACCCGTTGTAGAGTAGGGCTCGCCAAAATCCGCTGAGTAGAGGGTATGCTGCTATCAAAGACCAAGACTCCCTGTTGAGAAGCCACCTGCATCCGTTAAAGATGCAGCGCCCCTATCAAAAGAGACGTTAGTATATATGGAATAGTACTTGTATGTAAAGCCAAATAACCTCTCATATAATGGAATGTCAACATAGAAAGAAAGAAACGTGGAAGTAGTGAGTAAATCAATAATATTTAAATGCCAAGTTAAAACAAAGTAAAACTTAAAGTAAGCATTATCATTTTAGGTTGGAAGATCCTTAGTACTGACACACCACCATGCACATGGCATGGAGCCTGATCTCCGCCCGATCAGCTAAGCCATCTCACCCCAATGTATGCGGGTGGACATAGAAATGTAATACCACCATGTGCGCGTCATGGCATCCGATCTCCGCCCGATCGGTTAAGCCGTCTCACCACAATGCGGTGTGGGTCGACATAGTCCTTGCTAGCTATCAACTTATCTCAATCAAGGAGAATAATGTCATTATAATATAATGGAAGCTGACCCCTCAATCAACTCCTACACCGGCTCGGATGAGGCATTTATAACCCAGCCTTCCTCGCTGATCTAACGATACCCCCAAAACAATTTCAATATAAAATAAAAGTATGCATCTCAGAGCCTTTTTTATTATTCTTTTCATTCCATTGGCACTCTTGGCATACATGATATTCAATATTCTTGGCACGATGGACACATTTCATAATTCATACCTTCATTTATCTACTTGTCATTGATCATCATAGAACATTTAATGACGTTTGAACCATTTGGAAAGTATAGCTTCAACTAGTTGTGGCAAAACGGATAAAAGAAGACAGTTATCCACCCATATTATCCATTAGAAAATGGGTTGGATAATAAAATTTTTCAAAAATAGTTCAAATATAGATAAGAACCATATTATCCACTTAGAAAATGGATAACCAATGGATAACTAATGGATTTAACTTTTACATTTGTAAAGCCTCAAATTGGGAGTTTCTCAAGTTTGGGAGACTAGCAATCCTCCAAAAAATGATCATATTCAAGAAGTCATGGATAATATGGATATCCATATTATCCGCCGGTTAACTCATTTTTTATCCATATTAAATATGGGTTGAGACAGATAGTTTATCAGGTTTTGCATTACCCATTTTCGACTTGTCCCATATCCGACCGACTCGTCCGTTTGCCACCCCTAGCTTTAATTCATACGTTTGTAAAAGCTCAAAACACATTGGAAATAAGTACAAGAAAAGCATAGTGATTTGCAATTGGAACATGAATCAAAGTCATAAGCCTTTGGGCGAATCAATTATTAGAAACAATCCAGAACAGGAGTAATAGATCTTGGATAAACAGTAATTAGAGTTCACAAAGAATTCATGGAATTCGATTGTATGGAAGGAGTTTGGCTATCATACCTCGATTGAGCTTTTCTTAGGATTAATACAATGTTCCCCTACTCTTAGTAACTTCAATCTATAGAAACATAACAAAATTGAGAAATTATTAGGGAGGTGTTCATAGACTTGACATTATTTGCATTTCATCAAATGCTAAATGTGAAAATTCGACTACAAGGTTCTATAAGGGGATTCCTTCACCTCGCAACCAATTTCAAATATTAATTTGCCAATGATAGTTCAAAAACCCCCTTATCGGTTTCATTGGCACATGCACGCTCAAAGAGTAACCCTCAACCCAAGAACCACACCTCACACTCTACTCATATACCCCAAATTCAAAATAAAGGGCTTAGACTTTCGATCACCATCCCATAAACCCCAAAATAGTAAAATCTTATTCTTAAGGGCATGATAGGACATTGCATGTGAGCTAGGGATAAGGTCTTACCTCTTTAGTAGAAGACTTGAGCAATAGTTTGAATAGTACATATGTTGGGGCTTCTCCCTCTCTCTCAAAGTTGCTCCCCTCTCTCTAGAATATCCAGCTTATGCCTTCTAAAATGACCCATGATGTCTTTTTATTAAAATAAGGTCGGGTTAGAAAATCTCCAAATATAACCCTCCGAGTCAATCGGCGATCGCAGAAAGCCTCGCTTAAGGGTTGTGCGGTCCGTGAATCGGACCGTGAAATGGTATTAAAAATCTTGGTTAGGTCTAGTCAAATTTGTGGTGGATCTGCGGTCCACGAAATGATTCTGCGGTCGCATACTGGACCACAAAATCACCTTCAAAAAATTTCCATGTTTGTTATGCGACGGATACGCTGTCCGCAAAATGAATTTGCGGTCGCACATTGGACCGTGAAATGACCGTCAAAATAAAGCTTCTCCCGATCCAACCCACGATGGTTCTGCGGTCAGCGAAACCGATATGCGGTGGCATAATGGACTGCAGATTTTCCACCAACACCTCGATTTATTGCAAGGCCAAAAGTCTGTACCACGACTGGAAAGCTCACTGCAAATATTATCTACAATCTTCCAAAACACATTAGCCTAAAATATCCTTTCCACAATAAATCAAAAAACTCTAAAACGCTCTCCATACAAGGCGATATTTACGAATAGTAACAACGCTCCCAACCATGGCTTCTATGCCATCGTCCGATGGTGGAAAACTACCGGACCAACACTAGAACACAACCCTTCAGATACTGAATCAACCTCAACAAACAACTTCCATAAACATATACCCAGATGCTACTAATTTACAAAATGGGGTTGGGGTCGATGTAGCGACACAACATCTGGGCAGTCAAAATAATGAATCAATCGAAACAACACTGAACCGTGCCACTCCACACACTGAAGATGATTCTCCAGATTAACTACAATCCCCCCAGCTCAACTTGGAGGGTATCACCTCCACAACAGAGAACCCCGATGAACTTACTTGCCCAGAAATGATGCAGCTGATCGAGGAGGAGGTTCCAGCAGGTTAAATTGACCCAGGTCAGTACCAAATGATTGATAATAATGCAGGGATTGTCACTGAAGTGTCCAAAAATAATAACAATGGAAAGAACACCACAACAATATACAAATTGATTTCTGTAGACGCGCAAGTACAACCTGTTCGACTAAATGCCACAGTCAATCTTGATAATGATTTGAATGAAACAATTGGAGTTTGTGTTTTCCAACATGATGTCGAAGATAGTCGTCAAGGAAATTCATGCAAAGAAACCACAAAAAATGATGATCCTTCACAGACTAACGCACTAGTCGGCCAATTAACAGAGCAGAGAAATATGACTGATAAGGCCACCACATCGCAATTACGATTGCACAGGTGCAGGGATGCAAGTACAATCTGAAATGGCCCCTGATAATCCTTCTATTTCGCATCATCAGAAGCAACAGCTGCTCTTCACAGGAAAATCTCAAGTCACAATAGTTCCAAGTACCTTTCCAGTGAATGCAGTTCCAGTCCACACAGTTCAAGCATCCCAACCAACTAACATAAAACCACCATACACTTCAACAGCTCCTAAAAACAAATTCCCAAAGATCTCAAGCAATTTTGATAAACCAAATCCCCCTAGCTATTAAACAAAATATATTGCATAGCCAAAATGTCCAAAATCATATTGATGTAGAAAATAACCCTCACAACCTTCCACCAATTAACTTGGTAGGAGTTCCTAATTATGCCCATGTCCAACCAGCAAAACCTGCTAATTACCTTGTTCCACCACCTCCCACTATTACTCAATCCCTTGCAACCAAGCTACGAGCAAGGCAGACTGCAAAGCTTGTACCCATTGAGTTTACTCCACCAAAGATAACGACTAAACAGGGCCAACCTGCAGTAATCTTTACCAGGAAAGATTACATGGTCACTCTAGCTACTAGATGCCAATACACTATTGTGGGAAAATTTTTAAACACAATGCCTCGAATGGAAAACATCAGGAGAAGCTCATATATCAAACTAAACTCAGGGGAAGGGTGAAAATAGTCCATTTCAATGCCCGGATAGTATATATTGACCTGGACAATGAGTACAATCACACAACTGTATGAACAAAAAAATTCATGTAATCTCCTATTGGTAAGGTCTTGCACCTACATCTAAGGCCAAAGAATGGACTTGCAAGCTTAGGCACCAAACTTCAATCCTAATGAGGACAATCCTATAGTACCTATCTGGGTAGTTATCCCTGAACTCCCGTGGAATTTATACTACAGAGAGGTACTATCAGTTTTGTTATCTCATATTGGTAAGGTCTTGCACCTAGACCTTGCTTCTATGCAAAAAACTAGAGGGAGTATCGCAAAAGTAAAAATGCAAGTGGACTTAACTCAGGATAGGCCACGTCATGTTTGGCTTGGCTTCGATGAAGATCAAGATGTTAATGGGGATGGACAATGGTTAGAAGTTGTTTTTGAAGTTCTTCCTACATACTGCCTACACTGCAAACATCTGGGACATGAAGAATACTATTGCATTGTCAAGAAAAGAGAGGTGGAAGAAAAAAGGAAAGCAGTGGAAGAAGCAGCAAAACACCAAATAACAAACAAGCGTACTAACACATCTAGCATCCAAAATCAGCAGAATCAGGCCACACATGAGCATAATAAGATCCAGCAACTCAACCAAATTAGGGGATGCAAGACCAAAGTGAGCAGAAAATAGGAAGGCACAATCATACCTCCTCAGCACAATAATCACTCACTGATAACTAATACACAGATCAAAGGAATCCTCAGCAAAAGAAGGCATGAAAGNCCCCCTCCCAGTTATTAAACAAAATATATTGCATAGCCAAAATGACCAAAATTATATTGATGTAGCAAATAACCCTCACAACCTTCCACCAATTAACTTGATAGCAGTTCCTAATGATGCCTATGTCCAACCAAAAAAACCTGCTAATTACCCTGTTCCACCACCTTCCACTATTACTCAATCCCTCCCTTGCAACCAAGCTATGAGCAAGGCAGACTGCAAAGCTTGCACCCATTGAGTTTACTCCACCAAAGATAACGACTAAACAGGGCCAACCTGCTGTAATCTTTACCAGGAAAGATTACATAGTCACTCTAACTACTGGTATAAGGATACTACTGCTCCTCTGCTGATGCCATAACATAGACGCTACTGGTGCAACTATGCTCGAGACTGCTGTTAGCAAATGCTTCTGATGCAACTACTCCTACTGCAGTTGCCATGCATGGAATGCTCGAATTATGATGTTGTTGCTATTGCAGAAGTTCTGCTACTCATTTGGGATCTGATGCAGCTGCGGATGTGTTCTATTACTGCTTCTGGACTGGGATCAAAACAAAACTGTAGGTTACTTCAGAGATTGCCAATCTTCTATTCTTCTGATGCTCAACCGGGATCTTCCAACAAAACACTTATTTCAAAATAGGTTCACGCGATGCACTATGTTGGCAAATCAACTTCTGAAGATTCTACTACTAAAACTCTTTAGACCAAAAATCAAAATGTCCAAATTGAATTACTCGACAACTTGTGAATTATACATACCTATTCCTCTTGGATTGCAACAGATGGCTCCTGGTGAGAGCTTTGCAGGTGCTACAACAATTGGTGTATAAATTCATTATCGTCAGCAACAATTGGATGTTTCAAATTACTAGCTTTGTACATTTTTTGTTATTTACATGCTACTGCTATATTGTATTTGGTAGTAATAGATATATATATATATATA